>JAQZBX010005696.1:0-55542 GCA_029593785.1 Cabassous unicinctus
CCCTCTACCACGACTTTAATATGCAGATTGAGGTGGCCTCTGACAGGTTTCCCTATTATGAAATTACTTTTTGTTATAAACATCAATTCTGATTTCTATTTAATAATGGCTTCAAGGAATTAGCCATTTAAATATTTCAGTTTAGAAAATGTGTTTGCAAACTTCCTATAACCAACCATAACCACATAGACTATAATTATATCATCTCAAAACAAATTTCACTTCTACAAAACACATTTCCTTACTTAATGCTACCTTCTACAATACTTCTACAACTTCCTATATTCATTCAAGCCTTGTCTTACATATTTCCACCCTGATTTTATTAAAACAAACTATCTTATCGTAGGACAAAACACATTTCCTTAAACAAATTTACCAAATTTTAGTCAGCATTGACTATGAAATCACTTCCACAAAACTTTTACTTCTTTCTACATCCATTTAAGTTTCATATCCCTCGTTCTGTTCTTTGGGAGAAAAAATCTATTCATTTCAATTTAGGCAAAAACAACTTTTAAAAAGAGGTTTGTTATAATTTCATTAGCCAAAAACTTTTAATTTTAATTTTCATTATCTTAAAGATTTAATGTATATAATGCTAATTTATTTTATTAGTATCCTATAATCCTAGGGAGATTATGACCAAGCCACATAAAATTGAAACTATGATAGTTTATGCAAGAGATGCCCTTTTTTCTTTCTTCCTCCACAGGAGGCTAAAACCTCCCTTTTTCCTTAAAATATTCTAAAATTGTGAATAACCTTAAAAGCGTACTGACTGCCAAGTTCTGGAATATATTATAATTGTTTCATTTGTTTAATCATAATTTAGAAAAATCTTTCCATAGCTTTCAAGGAATCTTTTCTTTACTTATTGAAATTTGGCCATTGTATTATTACTGTCATCTCAAAAGCTGTTAAAATTTATTTGGGGAAATAAAGAGCAGACTATACAAAACAAGGTTTATGCTGTAATATCCCCTCTGTCCCTATCATTTTAATTTCCAGGCTTAGTCGACAGAAGTCTAGGCTAAACTCACATCTTCCCTATCTTTCTGCACCCAGCCCATCCCCTTACTTTCTTTACCTGGTTTAATTGAGTCACTGGAATTCAGTTCAGGTTAGGAGAAGACAACAATAGGCTATTGAAAGATTATGGGAGAATTCAGAATACACTTTTTAGTTTCTTTCCTTTAAATAGTTTTTTTAATTGAGATTTTGTGTGACATTTTATGCTATTTGGCTTCTCCAACTTGAGCTTCTGGAGTACTCACTTACCTATATAAGTACCTATTTAATTTTTAGCAATTTGAATAGAGCTCTTTTAAAAATTTTCACTTGTTAATATTACCATCCAGAGATATGAAAATATACACCGAACAAACAGACAAACACAAGAAGAGTTAAAACACATCAACAGAAACACAAAACTCACTAATTTAACTCATAATTCTCACTCCTTTGGTATGGCTGTGTCCAAGCTCTCCATCATTTCACATCTCTGATATATACTGCTTTTAAAATCTCTTCTGGAATTAGTGTTTGCCTGTAACATGCAAGCTCGTTCTTGAAAACACTTTTATTAGTAACCAGTAACCAGTTAGGAATACTTGAGCAGTGTAAATGCAGCTAAACACTAATTTAGCAGTTCAGGCAGACAGACATTTAACACGTATGTATTCTGAATTTCTCTTCAGGAATACACTTAGACAGACTTGAAGTTCAGGAGTAAGCTATTGATTCAAAACTGAAAGTTCTTTTTAATACCTTGATAAAATTTCTGATCAAAATAAAATATGAATAAAACTTAAACATTGTTAAAATAACATTCCATTACATTTTCCCAGTTTACACAGTTTTGCAATATAACTGATCAACTTGGAGCAGGTGATTGGTTAAGGAATCTTTCATCTCTGCCTGTGCTAGGCACATACCCCTTTCTAACTTTAACTTTCCTTCTAAGTGTCACACAGAGGCCTTTACTGCTTGTTCTCCCTCAATAGCCACCTGCAAGTCTCCTAACAGGGGACAGGCTATAGGCACCATCATCTTGCAGTCTCCTTTTTTCCTTATATAAGTGCAGCTGCTCTGCAACCTGCTGTAGTACAGTCAGAGTACTTGCCGGAGTTTTTAGGATGGTCCCATATTCTCTCAGTTGTCCCTGCTCATCCAGCAGGGCAGCCACCCATTCCCACATGGATGTTATAGGCCAACCTGGGATTTTCCCCTTGGATTCTCCTTCCCTTGAGCTCATTCACACTACTGCTGGTGGTCCTTTGTTCTCCTGGATCATGGCTCACAAAATGATACAACCTAACTCCTGAAGGGCATGAGTTGGTGTGGTCACAAAACCAAAGAACATACCTGGTACTTAGTCAGGCATAAGCTATATTGGAACTTACGGACAGTAGAGGCTCTCTGATGGCTGCGGTTCAGAGAATGAAGATCACGCTCCACAAAGAGACGGGAAAATGAGGGGTGATATAAGGGGTAATTACCAAGAACATTCCATAGGGTATGAGAAGAGAGTCTCTGCTAGGGTCCTGTGATGTTGCACATGGGGTCTAGTGATGTTTTCTCTATGCTTGTAGGAAGGATGTTTACAAAGGATGTTTACTGCTTTGGGAAGTTTATAGTTTATGATACCATGTATACATTATCTCCCCTCCACGGAGAGCTATTAACCTTTAACTTATGTCTAGATCATGCAGGCAGCTATGTGCTAAGGATTTGGGGTGGGAGGGGGGAATGGGTCCCTACAGATTGTCATCTTATATGCAGCTGTGCTTTATTTACCATACCTGGGTTAATGCTCATGCCTTTAGAAATGGGTTGGCTTTTCTTGATTTTTAAATGTTGTTGGGTACAACCAATATTAGGCAATTTTAAGTAATGGCATGGATTGGCACTTTCTGGAACTCAGAGATAGTTTTAATTAGCATCACAAACATAAGGAAGCAAAAGTGGTTAGAGAATTCTGTTTTATTTCCCCACCCATAACCATGAATGATGTAACAAATTTGTTTTTTAGTTTCCTTTTGCTGGTGAGTCACTTTTTTCTTGTTTTTAATTTCTCTAGCTTAATGAGGAGTCAGAGTACAAATTCCCCATTTAGAGTGGATTAAAATCCTTGATTCCAGTCACCCAAAAATTTACTATAATCACAAGCTTCAAGTTTACTAAGATTAGGAAACACACCCTTCAAGCAGTTTGCAATTTTAGAGTCTGACAGTCACATTGTTTTTGAAAACTTTCTTCATTCTTAACCCTTGATTATTTCCTTTCTTTTTCTGAGTTCAGCCATATGTTTAAAACAATGTCTGTTGTATTTTATCTAATATGTCCACATTTTGCATCATGAGATTTTTCAGGGTATGTAGCTTACTGAATCACGGAAAGCAAAGTCAAATTTCCATTCATTTCACACATTTTTATACTTTTTAAGGAAGCTTTTTAAAAAGATAAGCTATTATTTGTATTTATATCTAGTGCAAATAATATATTTTTATACTTGTATTATTAATTAAAGTCCTTGGTTTAACTTAGGGTTCAATGTTTGCATAGTGTAGTCCCATGGACTTGAACTTTTTTTTCTGTTGCCATACATAAAATCCAACATTTTCCCTTTATCATATTCAGATATGTATATCAGTTAATTGTGTTCACAATGTTGTTCTATTATCACCACCATCAATTATCAAAACAATTCTATCATTCCAAATATGAACCGTGAACATTTTAAGCCTTACCTTTGCATTTACTATTCCCACCCTGTCCCTGGTAAACTATATATTCTACATTCGGACTCTATGAGTTTGCTTGTTCTATTTGTTTCAGAACAGGAGATCATACAATATTTGACCTTTTGCTTCTGGCTTATTTCATATGACATGATGTCTTTAAGATTTATCCATGAAGTTGCATGGATCAGAATGTCATTCCTTTTTATGGCTGCATAATATTCCATTGTGTGTATATACCATATGTTATTTATCCATTCATCATTGATGGACACTTGGATTGCTCTCATTTTTTGTCAATTGTGAATAATCACTATGAACATGGATGTGCAAATATCTGTTCGATCCTCTGCTTTCAATACTTTTGTATATATACCTACTAGCGGAATTGAAGGGTCATATGGTAGTTCTATACTTAGCTTTCTAAGGAACTGTCAAACATTCTTCCACAGCAGCTGTGCCATTTTTCAGTGCCACCAGCAGTGAATGAATGTTCCTATTTCTCCACATCCTCTCTAACACTTGTTATTTTCTGTTTTATTTTTTCTAATGGTTACTATTCTAATGAATGTGAAATGGGTATCACGTGTTTTTGATTTGCATTTTCCTTGTGGTTAATGATGTTGAACATCTTTTCATGTGCTTCCTATACATTTGCATATCTCCTTTATTCAAGTTTTTTACCAGTTATTGAATAGAGTTGTTTGTCTTTTTATTAAGTTGAATTTATTTATTTGCTATTAATCCTTTATTGGATATGTGGTTTTCAAATATTTTCCCCATTGTGTAGGTTGCCTTTTTACTTTCATGATAAAGCCCTTTGAGGAACAAACTTTTTTTTTTATTTTGATGATGTCCCATTTATCTATTTTTCCTTTTTTTGCTTACTGAACAACATATATATAAACTCTAAGAAACCATATACTAACACAAGGTCTTGAAAGTGCTTCCCTGTGTTTTCTCCTTGTGGTTTGATAAAACTTGCTTTTATGTCTAGATCTTTGATATACTTTGAGTTGATTTTTGTACTTGGTGCGAGGTACAGTTCCTCCATTTTTTTGGGAAATGGAGATCCAGGTTTCCTAGCACAATTTGCTGAAGAGACCATTTTTCCCCAAGTGGTCTTTTCCAACTTGTTAAAAATCAGTTGGCCATAAATGTAGGGTTGATTTCTGAAATCTCAATTCTATTCCATTGGTCCCTATGTCTGTCCTTGTGCCAGTATCATGCTATTTCGGTTACTGTGGCTTTATAATAATTTTGAAGATTGGGAAGTGTGAGTCCTCTAACTTCATTCTTCCTTTTCAGTGTGGTTTGAGCTATTAGGAGCCCCTTACCCTTCCAAATAAATTTGATGATTGACTTTTCTATTTCTGCAAAGAAGGTTGGAATTTTAAATGGGATTGCGTTGGCTCTATAAATTGCTTTGGATAGTATTTACATCTTAAAGATATCTAGTCTTCAAATCCATGAGCACAGGATATCCTTTCATTTATTAGGTCTTCCTTAATTTATTTTAGCAATGTTTTATAGTTTTCTGTATACAAGTCCTTTATATCCACGGTTAGATTTATTCCTAGATATTTTATTCTTTTAGTTGCTATTGTGAATGAAATTTTTTTCTTGATTTCTTCTTCTGATGACTCATTTCTTGTGTATAGAAACACTATTGATTTTGCTCTTTATCTTCTAGACTCCATCACTTTCCTGAATTCAGTTATTAACTTTAGGAACTTTGTTGTGGATTTTTCAAGATTTTCTGTATATAGAATCATATCATCTGTATATAGTAAAAGTTTTACTTCTTCCTTTCCAATTTGGATGGCTTTTATTTCTTTTTCTTACTTAATTCCTCTGAACAAATATTCCAGTACTATGTTGAATAACAGTGATGACAGTGGCCATCCCTTTCTTGTTCCTGATCCTACAAGGAAAGCATTCAGTTTTTTACCATTAAGTAGGATTTTAGCTGTGGGTTTTTCATCCATGCCCTTTATCATGTTGAGGAAATTTCCTTCTATTCCTAGTGTTCTAAGTGTTTTTTTTTTTTTTTTTAAATCAAGAAAGGGTGCTGTATTTTATTAAATGTTTTTCTACATCCATTGAGATGATCATATTTTTTTCTTTCTTTCTGTTAATGTGGTCTATTATATTAATTAATTTTCTTATGTTGAAACTACTTTCCATACCAAGGGTAAAAGCCACTTGATCATGCTGTATAATTCTTTGAATATGTTGTTGGGTTCATATTGCTAGTATTTTATTGAGAATTTTTGCACCTATATTCACAAAAGAAATATTTAGTCTATAATTTTCTTTTCTTGTGCTATCTATATCCAGCTTTGTTATGCTGAACTTGTAGAATGAGGAGTTCCCTCCTCTTTAGTTTTTTGGAAGAGTTTGAGCATAATTGGAGTTGTCTTCTTGGAATGTTTGGTAGAATTCCACTGTGAAGTCATCTGGTCCTGGGCTTTTCTTTCTTGGGAGGTTTTTGAGTACTGATTCAAACTCTTTACAAGTTATTGGTTTGTTGACGTTTTCTATTTCTTCTTGGGTTAATGTAGGTAGTTTGTGTGTTTATAAGAATTTGTCCATTTCATCTAGGTATTCAAATTTATTGGCATACAGTGGTTCATAGTAACCACTTATAAAACTTGTTATTTCAGCCGGGTCAGTAGTAATGTGCCCTTTTTCAATTGTAATTTTCATTATTTGTATCTTCTCTAGTATCCCATCTAGCTAAAGTTTTGTTATTTTTGTTGATCATTTCAAAGAAACAATTTTTTGTTTTGTTGATGTCTCTATTTTTTTCTATTTCATTTATCTCCACTTTATTCTTTCTTAGTTCCTTCTTTCTGCTTGCTTTGGGTTTTCTTTGCTCTTCTTTTTTTAGCTTTTCCAGTGTTGAGGTTAGGTCCATGATTTGAAGTCTTTCTTCTTTTTATAATGTATACACTGAGAGCCATAAATTTCCCTTTCAGCACTGCCTTCACTACATCCCATAAGTTTTGGTATGTTGTATTTTCATTTTCATTCACCTCAAGATATTTCCTAATTTTGCTTCTTATTTCTTCTTTATCTGATTGGCTGTTTAAGAGTGTATTGTTTAATTTCCACATATTTGTGAATTTCCCCTTTCTCCCTCTGTTATTGATTTCTAGATTCCTTCCATTGTGGTTGGAGAATATACATTGTATGATTTCAAGATTTTTAAATTTTTTGAGATTTATTTTGTGACCCAACACATGGTCTGTCCTGGAGAATGATACATGTGAACTTGAGAAGAATGTGTATTCTGTTTTAATTGTGTGCAGTGTTCTATATATGCCTGTTAAATATAATTGGTTTAGTGTATCATTCAAGTACTATAGTTCCTTATTGATCTTCTGACTAGATGTTCTATCCATTATTCAGAGTGGTGTTTAAAGTCTCCTACTATTAATATAGCCATCTATTTCTTCCTTCAAATCTGTCAGTATTTGCTTCATATATTCATACATTTTGTGGCTCTGCTGTTAGATGTACATAAATTTATAATTGTTACATCTTCCTATTGATTTGTCCCCTTTATCAGTATATAATAACCAACTTTGTCCCTTGTAACTGTTTTTTTACTGAAAATCTATTTTATTCCATATTAGTACAGCCTCCTCAGCTCTCCTTTGGTTACTACTTGCATGCTATATATTTTTTTCCATACTTTCACCATCACCCTACTTGTATCTTTGACTTTAAGGTCTTGCAGACAGCATATAGTTGGGTCATGCTTTTTCATCCATTCTACAATCTCTACTTTTTGACTGGGCAGTTTAATTCATTTACATTTAAAGTCACTACAAATAATACAGGTTTTTCTTATGACATTTTGCTACTTAGTCTTTGTAAATCTTATTCATCTTTTGTCTCACTTTTGCTGAGGCCTACTTTTACATTTATTTGCTTTCTTGTGTTGTACCATGTATCTATCTGGAAAATTTTTTTTGTCTGTTTTCTTTGTGGTTACCGTAGAATTAGAACATCCTAACTTTATAACAATTATATTTGATTTGATACCAAATTATCATTTATAATGATCCAAATGATTAATTTAGCACAGTATTTTATTTCTTTATGCTGCTTTGAAACACTGCCTGTTGTCCTTTCATTTCAGTCTTAAGAACCCTCTTTATCATTGCTTGTAAGACAAGTCTAGTGGTAACATACTCCCTGAGCTTTCGTTTATCTGAGAATGACTTAATCTCTCCCTCATTTTTTAAAGAGTGTCTTGCTGGATATAAAATTCTTCACTGATAGTTGTTTTCCTTCAACAATTTAAGCATTTCAACTGACTGCCTTCTTGCCTCCATGGTCTTTTGTTGAGAAATTGGCACTCAATCTTATTGGGACTCCTTTGTACAAAGCATGTTGCTTTCCTCTTGCGGCTTTCAGAATTCTCTTTTTGTCCTTTGAATTTAATAGCACAAGCAATATATGATGGGGTGTACTTTTCTTTATGTTTATCTTGTTTGATGTTCTCTGAATTTCTTGGATGTGCATATACACATCTTCTGCTAAGTTTGGGAAGTTCTCTGTCATTATTTCTTTGAATATTCTTTCTTCCCCTTTCCCTCTTTCTTCTCCTTTTGGGACTCCTATAATGTATATATTTTTGTGCTTGATGGTGTCCCACAGGTACCTTACACTATTTTTCCTTTTAATGTTTCTTTTCTCTTTCTGCTCCTCAGCCTGAATCATTTTTAGTGTCCTATATTCAAGTCCACTGATTCTTTCTTCTTCCAGCTCCAATCTTTTCTTGAAAACTTCCCAGGCATTTTTAATTTCAATTATTGTGGTCTTCAACTCCACTAGTTCTGTTTGGAGTTCCTTTGTTTACAAGTGTTTGGTTTTCCCCTCTGTTTCCCAGGTAACAAAGCTCTCTCAATCAGGTATCTGAAGCCTGCAGGCTTTTGTCACAGACTTTCAGCCTCTATGATTTTTTATACTCCTTTTGCTGCTTTTGCCTCAAGGGCAAATTCAAGAAGGGTCACCCCAGGGAAGACTTTTCCAATTCAATCTTTTCCAGCCAAGGGGGGCCAGATATCCATGCAGAGGACTTAGACTGTCTCAAAAGTGACCTGTAGAGGAGGTCAGGAAGGGCACCAGCAAATTCTCCAAACTCTCACAAAACTTGAGCTTTCCTGACCTGCCTATCAAATGCAGTCCTTCATCTAACTTTCCTCTACAACCCTGAGGAAGCACTGCAGCTTTAAATATCCACCACTTCTGCTCCTGTCCTGTTAGGGTTGAAACAATGGCTGCAGATATCTTTGTCTGGGGTGGGGTTGAAACAATAGCTGCCCTCAGAGCTGAGACACAGCAATCTGAATTCACCAATCAAAACCATGATCAATTATCAGAAATGTATACCTCATTCTTTAGGATGAGAATTTTTATGTCCTTTTCTGTCAGTAGCAGTTAACCAGGAACTGCACCCTGCTGAAGCCTGCCTTGAGTGTGGGAGATGGGCACTGGTAGCTGCCCCAAAGATAGAGCAATTTACAGTTCATTAATATAATTTATTTGACTCTTCATCTTGCTCTACCCTGGATGATATACAGTGTTATTCTTGACTCTGGAGTTCCAAATAGTTGTTTCAGAAAGTTTCTGCATGTTTAATAGCTGTTTGGTGGATGGAATTAGTCTTGAATCTACTTACTCTGCCAACTTTCCCAGAAGTTCCTTTAATTGACTTTTTATTTATTATTTTATAAATTTATTATATACATATTTATTCTATAATAATCCACTATTTGCTATATAAGATTTATTTAATTCAATATTGCAATATTTTTATGTATAGATCCTGGATGCGGAAGAAAATATTAATTTAAGTACCTTGCTATTAGAGTTATCTTGATTTTAGGGCTAACTGGGAAGTACTTGGCAAGAAATAAGAGTCCATAAGAAATAGATTTGTATAGGGATTAGACCCCTAAGAGAAGTTCAAAATATTCTGCACCATGACTAATAGTTACACGACTTTTATGGTGATAAAAAAGGGAATATTTTAGGATTGGATAAAAAAACTAAACTGCATGTATATTTATATATGTATATATGGGAATATGAAATATTTGTTTATCCAAATATTTGTATTTCTTGGATTTGGCTTAAGATATTGAATTTCCTATTTCTATAATGCTGGAATTTTAAGTAAGTAAATTAAGGCCCATAACACTGAACTCAAAATTGTCTCAGGCTGTGGCTGACTGTAGCCAGGGTGGGTGTTTTTTGTTCTTGTGAATCCCTGAGGGGTCAGCATGGATAATAATCTTCATTTTAGCTTCCAACTGGCAATTTCCAGGGCATTTTGGTTGTCCTTCCTCCCTCCCTTCCTTCCTTCCTTCCTTCCTTCCTTCCTTCCTTCCATTTCTTTTCTTTCTTTCTTTCTTTTTCTTTTTGGTATGCACATGTGTCTTGGTCTGTGGCATACCTGAGGAACTAACATTGACACATAAATGACAAGATATCCCACGTTCATAGATTACAAGACTTAATATTGTTAAAATGTCTATACTACCCAAAGCAATCTATGGATTCTATACAATCACTATCATAATTCCAGCAGCCTTTGTTGCACAAATGGAAAAGCTGATCCTGGAATTCACATGGAACTACAAGCAGCCCTGAATGCCGAACAAATTTTGAAAAACAAAGAACAAAATTGGAGGACTTATACCATGTGATTTCAAAACTTACTATAAAGCTACAGAATCAAAACAGTGTGTTCTAGGAAGCAATCAAAACTCTTGGTATCGGCATAAGGGTAACAAGTAGACTAATGGAATAGAATTGAAAGTCATTAAATAGACAATCTAATCTATGGCCAATTGATTTTTGACAAGGAGCCAAGTACATGTGATGGGGAAAGAAGGGTATCCAATAAATGGTGTTGGGAAAACTGGATATCCTAATGCCTACATTTCACCATATACAAAACTTAACTCATGGATCAAGGGCCTAAATAAAAGAACTGAAAATTATAAAAATCTCAGAAGATAACATGGGAGTAAATATTTGTGACCTGGTATTTGGCAAGGATTCTTAAATGCAACATAAAAAGCAGAGCAGCAAAAGAAACAGTAGATAAATTTGACTTCATCAAAATTAAAAACTTTTGTCCATGATAAGGCAATATCAAGAAAAGAAGAAAGCAATCTACAGAATGGGGGAAAATAGTTGTAAAACATATATCTGATAAAGGCTTAATATCCAGGATATATAAAAAACTAATAATGCAACAACAAAATGACTAACCACCCAACTTAGAAATTGGTAAAGGACTTGAACAATCATTTTTCCAAACAGGATATACAAAAGGCTAATGTAGAAATGAAAAGATGTTCAACATCCTTGGTTGTTAGATAAATGCAAATAAAAGCCACAATGTGATATCATATCATACCCACAAGGATGGCCAGTGTTTTAAAAGAAGGGAAATAATGACTGCTGGAAAAGATGTGGAGAAAACTGAACTCTAGTGTACTATCGGGAATTTGAAATGGTGCAGCTACTGCTTGAACAGTAAGGCGGTGTCTTAGTTTGCCAGACCGCTATAACAATTACCTCATAATAGGTTGGCTTAAACAATGGGAATATTTGTCTCACAATTCGGGAGGCTAGAAGGCTTTCTTCCTCCTGGGGCTAGTAGTGTTCTGGTGCTTGTTTGCCAGCAATACTTGGGGAGCCTTGGCTTTCCCATCACATGATAATGTTCTTGTTTTTGCTCCTGTGACTTCCCAATTCTCTGTATAAGTCCTCCAGTAATTAGGATTAAGATCCACACTCTTTCAATTGGATCACATCTTAACTAAATTTAACATCTTCAAGAGGTCTTATTAACAATTGGTTTATATCCACATGAATGTGAATTAAGATTAAGAAAATATCTATGTCAGGATACATAATTCAATCTATCAAAGGTTGTTCCTCAATAAGTTAAATATAGAGATATCATATGACTCAGTAATTCCTGAAAACCAAGCTTCAGATACTTGTACATCAATGTTTACAGGATCAACATTCACAATAGCCAAAAGGTGGAAACAATCCAACTCTCCATTAACAAATGAATGGATAAACAGAATGTGATATATACACACAATGAAATATTATTTGGCCATAGGAAAGAATGAAGTTCTGATACATGCTGCAATACAGATTAGTCTTGAAAATTCACATTAAGACAATATAGTATGATGACACTGAGCAATCTAGATATAGAAAAAATATATAGAAATTTTGCAGAGACAGAACATAAATTAGGCAGTACCTGGGGATGTGGGAAGGATGGGGAGAGAGAGTTTTCTGTGGTGGGTATACAGTGTTTGTAAATAAGAATAAAGGAAATTAAAACTTTAAAAATATTACTCCTTTTAAGTTTATGGAATCTAGTTACATTAGTACTTAATATCTTTCATCTCTCTTACATTAACAACTTTTTAAAGAATATCTCTTTCATAATATGTACTGTGGTTACGGACTGGTCTCTCTATTCAACTCTCGGTAGTCTCCTCTATTAAGACTTGTACTAGAACTTGAATGAGACACAAATTATAGACATACAGAAAAAAAAGGTTGTGATCATGCAGTACTATCAGACTGGCAAGACAAGTCCCATGTTTTAATGAACCTTATCTTCCTAAGTTGAAGGAATCTAAGCTACAAGCTATGGGTGACAGTAGTTGCAGGAAGGGTTTACATGGCTCTCATCCTTCACACTGGAACCTATTCTTGAATGGCATATAGTCATCTGCACCTTTTCAACACAAGATAGTTCATTAAGAGAATTTAATTTGCTATTAAACTTCCATATTGTTAACATGAATAATAAGGAATAATGATGGTCTATACTTACTGAACTGTGCTCTATAAAGGAGGCCATAATAAAGTCAATAATAGTGTGGCCAACATCTCTACTTGTCGCTACAGCTACTTCTGCATCCATGACTTAACTAAGATTTGAATTTTATTCAAATTTTATTCCACAAAATTTTTGTGTCCTAAGTATCCCCATTTCATCTCAAATTATCAGTTATAAGAGTGATTATTCCTAAGGTTCATCATTATTTATGGGTTGATACATTGTTTTATTTTTATAAAGAGTTTTATTTACACACCATTCAATCCATTCAAAGTGATTGTGTGCTTTGAATACATTGGTTTTTTTTTTGTTTGTTTGTTATTGGTTTGGTTTGGTTTGGGTTGGGTTGTGAAGATATGATACAGATTGGGATGGGAAGACTTTAAATTTTATAAGCATTTATTATATTTTTGTTGTTTTTGTTCTAAATGAGCATGAGCTTTTTCATTAAAAGTATTGTGATAAATAATTGATGGTAAAATGGTATTCACCCCAAAGCAATTGCCTTTGTACAAGCAGAGCACATACAAAAAACATCTGCTAATTATGTCTTATTTTACATGAGTAATGCCAAAACACTGGCTAAAATTCCTTACTATTAGTACAAGCAATGCTTTACCTTATATTTTAATGTTGATAGAAACTCCTTTATAATATTATTTCCCCCTTTGTTTTTATAAATTACTGAATAGTCAGAAAGAGAATGAGAAAAATAAACAAAAAAAAATGATATTAATGAAACTCAAAAACATCTGGAAAGTAATCTACAAATTATGGGGAAGACCTGTCATGTTCATTGAAAATGAGGTAAGTGTGGGGTTATGCCATGAAAAGATATGAGATGGGAGTAGTACTGATATATGAATGGCATACATCAAGGGCAAGGAAAAATAATAACAGCAAAAAACAATGCCAGAAGGGAACTTTAGTGCATTTTGTTTGGTCTAAAATATCAAAAACTGAGAAAACAGACCTCAAAATTTAGGCTCTGCATTCAGAAAGGAGACTTTCAGTGAGGCACAAAGTTGAAGAGTAACTATGCATTGTGAAAGATGACGGTTTCACTGTTCATTTTGGGTGGATATATGTACCATCTTAAAAAACTGATGCACACACATGATATTGGGTCATATTGAAAATCAGTTATTCCGAACACTATTCCTGGAAACTCTTCAGCAGATATCGGGTTCAGCAAGAACTTGCCTTATTCCTGAGTATTAATAAACAAGATTCAGCACAGTATCTAGAGAAATAATCTACAATAAAAGGAGATAAAAGCAGAAAATTTACAGTAGAAAATTAATCACAGGAAAATATTTCCAGAGGAAAATACTATTCTGAATAAATTTAATGTTGTGATAGAAAAGTATGAAGAAAATTTCCAAACAACATGGTCACATGGCTGTAATGCAAGTGCTGTGGGAAGCTCTGATGAATCAATATAAAGAGAGGAAATGTAAGCTAGCATATCTCAGAAAACAAGTGAAAACACATGCACATACACACACACAGACCTAACTGGAATCATAGCAAAGGGAAAAAGAGGCTTTCGCAAACTCAGGAAAGAATATGCAAGATATTTATAAAAAAAAAAAAAAAAGAATTACATGTGAAAAGTTAGAAAAAATAAAATCTTAGATAATTAATATAAATGGAAATATAGAGTCATCTTAATCATAATTGATGCCTCATGGAAGGATAGCAAAAATTATAGGGAATAAAAACTCAATTGTGTAACTCTAAAAAACTTTTAAGGAAGGAAGACAAGTTGGAATTTACATAATGAAGAAGCATATTCCGATCTATGAAAAACTGAAAAGAAGGAGCTCATTTCAGTTTCCTTACATCACAGGAAAATAACCAATTATTTGGATATCTAAGCATAATACATAAATCACCTGCCTGGGAGGATAAAATAAGTTGACCTAATCAATGTTCAATGGAAGAATTATGACATATAACCCTTTCAACTCTAACAATAGTACCAAAATAAATATGGGTTTTATGATTAAATAACAGAATGCAAATGGAAAAATTTTTGACAAGGACAAAATTATAAAATTAATGAAAGTTTGGATAAGAAATTTAAGAAAATGTGGAAGAACACATCAGTATGAAAATATGTTAACCTTCAGATTTTTATTGCTTGACTACAAATGTTTACTTCTTTTCAAAATATATTAGATTAATAGATATTTACCTGTAAAAAGCAAATAAGGAAATCATTTTCAATCTATTTTAATTTTAATTATGTAATTTAGTGATAGGGGAGGAATTATGCATTAATGCATAATTTGATAGAATATGATACTTTGAGATTTTAATAATAGAGAATGAAATATGCTATGTAAACACTTACACATGGATTTAACAATCACAAAATAAATCCAGTCTTCAAAAGCTAGTGTCCAGTTTAGTCAACTGGACCCAATTATTACCTTCTTCCCTAAGAATATTACTGTCTGCTGGAGACAAAGTAACTGCTTTGTATATTGAGCTAAGGATCTCAATATTTGAAATGCTGTCTTCAATCCAGGCCAGTTATTTTTCAACTAGGTCAATTGGCAGAAAATCGAGACCATTTCAGTAATAGCAGCAGCCAAGTCCTTGGGTGGTTCTAGGGTTGTGTTTTACATGAACACAATAAGTATCTCCCATGTATCACTCAGGAGTATGCTCTGAACATACCATTTCCATTTTATAATGGAACTACTTTGGGCATTGCCCTTCTTGTTCAAAAGCTTTTGTGATAGAACCTATGACCTGATGTGTACACTGGGTCTTAATATAATCTTAGGTTCTTTAGTTATTAGGGTTGTCTCATTAACTATCTTTGAAAAAGAATATTCTGGAGAGCCAAGAGGTCACCACTGAATAGCAATTATGGAATTTTGCCCAAGACTCCTCACAGAAATGTGAATGGACACTGCTCTAACATCATTTTCAGTGTTAGAGTGGTATGACACTAACAGAGCACCTTAGTCTGAAGCCTTCTGCAGTTTTAAAAGGCCTTTTGTTCTCCAGGCCCCCAATCACATATGGTCCTTTTTTCTTGGTAAATTTTATGAATTGGGGACAAATAATATCCTGAGTATGGAGCTGATTTCCCTAAAAGCCAAACAGGCCCTCTAAACATTGAGTTATATGTGTAATCTGCATATGGCACACAGCAAAATTAATTTTAATGGTGTGATCTATACTGTAAGTCACATTAGCCCATGTAATTTCCAAGAGTTCATATTCTCTGTGGGGGCCAAAATTTAACAGGATTAATCCATCATCCCCTATTAGGTATAGGATTTATGATCTTAGTTAAGAGACTTTTAGCTTGATCTTCAGTTTCAGAGAAAATCATAGTATAGGGTATTACATCTAGCTTCCACCTCACCAGACTGTGATAGTAGTAGATTTCAAATGTCCTTGAAATAATACAGTAAGTGAATTTTGGAGATCCTTCCACATGAATGAAAATTGTTTTTGGGTATAACTAGCAAAAAAAAAAAAAGAAAATTCAGAAAAAGGAATTAACCAAATCTACTACAGAATACCTGTTACCTGTAGCTTGGTTGTATCAGTTGAATAGTTTGGAATACATAGGGATATTTGGGGCTCTCAGGGACTCTTTATTGAGTCCCGTGTAGTCTAAAGTCACTCTCATGATTCATCAGGCTTCTTAACTGTCCACACTAGGGACAGTGAGTTTATGGGCACTGCACAGAGAATTTGTGGGGAATTATACACCTGCATCTCACGTTTCCTGAATAGGCCAGAAAGCTCTAGGTATCTGATATATTTCACATGCATTATTTGATTAGGCTTAGGCAACTCTAAAGGCTAACATTTTGTGCAGGACAGATTTACAAGTTATATCTTTGTTTTAAATTTTACCTAGCTCCAGGGAAGGGGAAAAGGGATAGTTTCCATTCACACATTATACCCTTCAAACTAATTATACACTTAGATAAGGTAGATGCTGTCAGAATACAAAGTTTTCATTATACATTTCGAATTTAAAACAGATTTTAATTTTTGTTTCTTCCAAAGGAGAAACCCTAACTCCCATCATTTATATTTTCTCCAAAAGGATCTCAGCAGAAAAAGGAATGACTGTACATTTTGATCCTGTGTACAATGGACTTAAAAGATCTTCTTTTCCTCCCCCAGGCTTTTAATCCACAGATTTATTAAAGTCTTCTGGTCCCCCATGGTGTTTAGGTCTGGAGACCTTGGCCTTCACGTAAATCTTCTTCCTATGTTACTACCTTATTATTAAAAGCCGGCATTTAGGTGTCTGATTTTGGAGATTTTTCAGATAATTAAAATGCTCTTCTTTGGGGATATATGACAGGTTGATCCATTCTAGTAATCAAGAGCTTCACCATGAACCATAGCCACAAAAGTAGCATTCAATTGAGGGTTCAGGGTGAGGTCAAATATCCTCCACCACTAATCATTGTTCAAAACCAGAGATCTGTCCTTTGATCTAAAATTCTCGGGAGCCATTTGAAGAAGGATTCTTTTGGGAGCTGCTTATAATGTTCTTCATGATGACTCAGCTTGCCTCACATGAATTACCTTCTTATTAGTTATTGGTTTTACAATTATAGCCAATTTATCAAAATTATAGCTGCCCAGATTTCTTTAGTTGGGGCTCCACCTGCTGGCTGATCAGAGTGAAAGATCAACGAAAAGAGATTCTGACATTTCTTTTTTTGCGAATGCAGACAGGAGGAAACGTGGAACTGTATTTTCATCTGATTTGTCACCAGTTTGCAGTTCCCTCCTAAACTGGTTTGCTACTTCTTGAGGTTCACGTTCTATGCTTTTCAAATAGCAATGAAAATTTTATCATAAACCAGTTTCAAGTAGCTTGTGCTGCTTCTAACTAAAGAGCATCAATGGTTTGTTTTGGTCCTCTTTATCAGATGCATCTTTTTTATATCTAAATTCTGTCTTACCCATGAATTTAGTTAAAAATGAGTTGGGAGAGCAGCGGATGTATTTCAATGGTTGAACAGCTGCCTCCCACATACGAGGTCCCGGGTTCAATCCCCAGTACCTCCTTTAAAATTAAAATGGGTTGGGAGTCATTTAAGCAATTCAATATCCAATATTAATTGCACTAATGGTGGGAGTTACAAAGGGTTCAAATGCTAAAGAAAATTCAGGATACACATCTATTTTAAGAAAAAGATGCAATACCAACAGGATTAACATTGGGGTGTCCTTCCCAGTCAAAAACAGTTTCCCAGCAAGATTCCAGACATGGCAGGAGTGAGTTCCAATTTTCTGCAAGACCATACTGGATACACTTTCTTTCTTGGATCAGGAGCCATCACTATATACATGGGACACCTCAAAATCAAGGAGTTCCAAAAAGATCCTGGCCACGGCTGCTTATCCGCTTCTAGTCATGCAGCGTATTTCTTACTCTATAACCAGCCATGATAGCATAGTTCCCAATGAGTATTACTGAGAGCAGATATAGATCATCAGTCCCACAGGTATCACTAATTATATTGACAAACAGGTTCACACTAACCCCAAACTTGCCATTGACCAGTGGTTGCAAAGATTAACTATTAATCAGTACATCTTATGCCTTGACCAGTAGTTAGTGCAGTGCAGGTATATCAGCAAAACAGCTCAGGCCAATTCTAGACCTTCTAGATTCTAGAAGTTAATTCTCAAATCTAGAATTAACTATCAAAGCACACTCATCAACACAATGAAAGATAGAATATATCCACTGTTCATCTATGTAGAGTAGAGAAGGAAGAGGCGGACACTATAAAAACAGGTAATATGGAGGCAGAGAAATTTTTAACACATTATATTAAAGCTGAGTGTTGGCTACTGTGACAGTTTATAGAATCTCTGATTACCCCAGACAAAAGGGACATCTGCATTTACTCTCAAACTCTTTTCCACATATCTACCTCCACTTGCTGTTCACAAAATGCATTGAAGTCGAGCAGAAAAATTGAGACAAAATCTCTTACAAGGCATGCATGCACAAAATCCTGTTCATGTGCCAGATGCTTCTCTCATAAGAGGCAAACAAGTTAATCCTTTGGGGGAGTAGTAGGAAAAATCTGCCCAAGGGTCCCCTCACATACAAGGTAGATTTGGGTTTTTACTACCTGAGGGACAGGAATGTAGAGAAAGCTGCTACCCTCCCCACGAATATTCCTGTACACAAGATCAGCCAAGGATGGAGAATGGAAAACAGGAATTGAGAAAACCCTGCCCCAGGTTTAAACGACACATCAAGAAAGAAGTAAAAGCATCTAATTTCTGGATAAGGGACAAGAACATGGGGTGAAAGCAATCTTGTAGTGTCTGGTTCTGGAAATGCTAAAGCTGAGTATCAAGCAGTGGCACTTGGGAAACTTTCATGTCTCCCCTGTCCTCACACTGAGCACAAATTAATATCAGACCACTGCTATAAGAATTTGAAGTGTTTGTTACATTAGAGATAACTATAACAACAACAAAGCCCAAAACTATTTCAACTATTGAGAATCTGACAACCTCATACTAACTGCATACAAAAGAATATCCCCCCCCCCCTTTTTAAGCGTAAGTCTACTTATCTCAGTCTCTATAGTACTTCTAAATACATATCTGGCATTCAAAAAATAATAATAATAATCATGAGATACACCACACAGCTAGAAAGGACAAGCAATCATTGAGAGATACAGTGGTCCACTCAACCAGAATAAAGTTTGACACAAATGTTCAAACTATCACACTAGAGATTTAAAATAACTATAAAATGTTATGTAATCTAGTGGAAAATGAAACTACCTGTATAAGTACAGGGGAAAATATATCAAAGATTTTTATTCTAATAAAAATATCAAATGTAATTACTAGAAATAAAACATAATATATTAGAGATGAACACCTATAATAGGCATGGAAACATCCCAGACACAGAAAAAAAAAAAAATCGCTGAAATTGAAGGTGATCAGATGTAATAATCTAAAGAAACACACAAAGGGAAAAACAGTGTAAAAAGCAGAATGAAGCATCAAAGAACTCTGGGACAATGGGAAAAGAGGGGAGAAAGGAGAGAAAGGGAAGAGACAGAACAAATATCTGAAGGAACAATAAATAAGAATTTGTTTTTAAATGAGATAACAACCCCCATATAAAGGAATTTCAAGGAAACTTTAGCAGGATTAACACACACACACACACAAGCACACCATTCCAACTGCTATAAACCACGTATATAGAGAAAATACAAAGACAGAGAAAGAAAAAATATAGTGAATAAGATAAAAATTACAGTAGATTTCTCATTAAAACCATGCAAGCTAGAAAAAGATGGGCAGAAAGCTTAAAAGTATTAAAAGAAAAGAAAACAGAAAACAAACAAAAAAAAGCATAGAAGTCCCTCCTCAGGAAATAGATATATTTTGGAGATGAAATCATATAGTAAATTTTAACCAATGCAAAAGAAGGCAAGATAAGAGAAAATGGAGTAAAGAACAAATGGAAAAAAATTAAATAAAAAAAAAAGAACAGCTGAAACAAACAGAAAAATAAACACTAACATAGGTGTATATTTAAATTCAATAATTAAATTGATTAAATTAAATAAAAATAGACTAAAAATTTCAATTGAAAGCAGACATTGTTAAATCAAATATTGTATTTAAAAATCTACTTTACATATAAAGTCATAGATAAATTAAAAATAAAATGGCAGGGAAAAATAAGATTTACCATGTAAGCACTAATCAGAAGAAAGTTGTGTGGCTATCAAACAAAGTAGATTTCAGAACAAGACCTGTTACACTGAATAAAAAAGAATATTACATACTAATAAGGATGTTAATTTCTCAAAAGGACATACAACCCTAAATGCGTATGTACTTAATAACAGAGCTTAAAATCACATGAAGCTGATAGGACAAAAAGGAGAAAAAGATAGTTTCACAATTTTCTCTAGAACTTTCAGCACTCATTATTCATTAAATGACAGAAAAATAGCAAAATTAGTAATAAAGATAGTAAAGACATGGACAACACTATCAATTGTTCTAAATAATATTCATAAAACATGACACCCAACAACAGGTGTACATATGGAAGATTAAGTACATATGGAAGATTCACTAGATAGACCAGATAGATAATAATATTCTGGGACATGAATTAAATCTCGACAAATACAGAAGAATTAAATTTATACAAAGCATATTATGTGAAAACAGAGTTAAATAAGAAATAAGTAACAAAAAGATACCTGAAAAAAATGTAAGTACTTGGAAATTAAATAACACAGTTCTAAATAGCCCATTAGTAAAAGAAGAAATCAAAATGAAAATTGGAAAATACTGGGAATTAAATGAAAATGAAAATGCAATATATCTAAATTGATAGGGTACAGATGTTCATGAAGGGAATTAAATGAACATTTAGAAAATGAATAAAGTCTCAAATAAATTATCTACTTTTTTCACTTCATGAAAAAAAGAATATTAAATGAAGTGTAAAAGTAAGCAAAAGAGAGAAAATAAGAATAAGTGCAAAAGTTAAATACATAGAAATCAGAAGAATAATCACTGAGACCAAGAACTGTTTTTTTTTTAATCAATGAAACTGATAAACTTGTAACAAGACTGATCAAGATAAATGAGGAAAAAAAATATTAAAATTAAGAATGGAAGAAAGGACATCACTACATATCCTACAGACATTAACTAAAATCCTTGAAATAAAATTTAAGAAGAAATAGATAACTTGTATAGTCCTATAACTCTTAAATACATATAATAGACATTTAGAAAAGTTCACACACACACATTCACATGAATTCTAGGTTTTCTCTGGTGAAATCTGTCCAATATTTAAGAGAAAAATAAGGTAAGATATATGCTAATTATTCCACAAAAGAAAAGAAGAGGTAAAACTTACTATATAATTTAATGGGTAGAGCATTAGTCTCATACCAAAATCAAAGAAAAAGATATTAGAAAAGACAATTGAGCCAACAAATTGATCAGCAAGGCAAACTCTAGACACCAGTAGGTTGAAAAGCCTGAAAGATTTTATCAAATAAATTCTAGCAATATGCTAAAAGTGAAGTTTATTCCAGGAATAAAAATTGGCCCATCATTCAAAAATCAAAATGGAATTCACCTGATCAATAGATTTTTAAAAAAGAAAGAAAGAAAACTGTATGATCATCTCAATAGACATAGGAATAAAAGTTAAAAAGAATTTTCATGCAATCACAATAAAACCTTTCATCTTCAAATTAGTAAAAGGCACCTAAAACAATTACAGCTAACTTCCTACTTAAAAATAAAAAACTGAATGATTTCCTCATAAAGCAGGCAAGAAGGCAAACACTTCAGCTTTCACAACTGTCATCAAACATTGTAATGGTGGTTCTATGCTGCATCATAAGGCAAGAAAAACAAATATACAAATGATTTAGAAAAGAAGAGAGAACTTTGTACTTGTAATCCTTAATATGAGAATTAAATGACATTGAGCCTAGTTTTGTAGGGTATGATATTATCTGCAAAATATACATGCTAATTATTTAGTGATTGCTGAACAAATTTATTATGAGGCACATATTTCCAAATGAAAAAAAAAAGTAGAAAACAAAAAAGTTATACCATTCAGTGTACCTGGTTGCTAATTTTGCTTGGAAGGAGAAATGGTTGGAGGTGTATTTGTATACTGATTCATGGATTGTCACCAAAGGTTTGGCTGCATGTTCATGGACTTGAAAGGAATAAGATTGGAAAAATAGTGACAAAGAGGTCTTGGGGGAAAGGTATGTGGATAGACCTTTCTGAATGGGTGAAAAAATATGAAGACATTTGTGTCTCATGCTCACCAGAGGGTAACCTCAGTGGAGGATGATTTTGCTAATAAAGTGGATGAGATGACTAATTCTGTGGATACAAGTAGTCTTCTTTCCTCTGCTACTGCTATCATTGCACAATGGGCTCATAAACAAAGTTGCCATGGTGATAGGGATGGAGGTCATGTATAAGCTCAGCAACATGGGCTTCCCCTCAGAAAGGCCGACCTATGTACAGTCACTGCTGAGTGCCCAATCTGCCAGTAGTAGAGAATATATTCAGTCCCCAATATGGCACCACTCCCCAAAGTGTTCAACCTGCTACCTGGTGGCAGGTTGATTATGTAAGACCATTTCCATCATGGAAAGGGCAACTTTTGTATTGAAATAGAAGTGTATTTAAGATACAGATTTCTCTTTCCTGTTCCTGGGGAATTCACAGACATACCTAGAAGCCATCTTCCAGCCCTTGCCTAATTCCTCTTCCTTTTCTATGATTCCACTGAACTGAAAGTTAAGACTGCCACCCAGCCACTTTGTATTCCTCAAGCCTCTGAAACAGCAAGTAAAGAAAGGAAATACTTTGCACTGGGGTAACTGATCTTGATTTTCAAGGGGAAATAGAATTGCCACTACACAAGAAGAGTTTGCCTAGAGTTCAGGAGACTCCTTTGGGTATCTCTTAGTACTATCATGCCCCATTATTATACTCAAAGGAAAACTGCAACAACCCAATCCAGGCAGGACTATTAATGAAGGTTTGGGTCACCCCATCAGGCAAAGAACCAAGAGGAACTGAGGTGCTTGCTGAGGGTAAAGGTAATATGGAATGGGTAGTGGAAGAAGGTAGTATAAATATTAGTGGTATTCATGTGGCCATTTGCAGAAACGAGGACTACAATGGCTATGAGTATTTCTTCCTTATTTTGTTATGAATATGTTTGTATAAATGCACAAAGCAAATATCTTTGTTTTATTTTCTATATTACCCCCTTATCATATGATATAAGTTGTATTAACTTTATGTCATAGTATTGAAGTTACAGGATATAAAGTTTAAGAGTGAATATTACCCAAGGTCTTTCATCTTCTTGGGAAAGTACTAATACATTTCCAGTTGGATGTTGAACAGCTGAAAAATCTTAGGCAAAAGAATGAATTTATTGTTTTTATATAGTGATTAAGTATGGTTTAAAGAGATATATATGGTGCCAAGTTGAAAAGGGACTGACAGTGAAGGTTAAGTTCACATGTCAACATGGTTAGTTTATGGTGCCCATTTCTTGGTTCAAGCAACCACAGGCCTGATTGTTATCATGAGAGCATTTAGTGGATTTAAATCATTAGTCAGTTGACTGCATCTATGGCTGATTACATCTAAAAACAGCAAAGGAGATTGCCTTAAGCAATGATAGAAATCCCATCTAACCAGTTGAAGTTCTTAAAGGAAGAACTGATTATTTTGTCAGTCAGAAGGAAAAATTTCTATCCCTGCTTTAGCCAGCCAGCTCTTCCTGGGGAATTCCTTGAAACCTTCTCCAACGTCCCCAACTTGCAGTCTGCCCTGTGGAAATTGGAATTGCCAATTCACTTGTTTGTGTGAGTCAATTCTTATAACAAATTTCATAATATTTACATATGTAAATATACAACAAACAATGTATTCAATCTTGAATCTCTGGAATTTATTTTCTACTTGAAAAACAAATTTTGTTATTACTGTTTATAATAATGGGCAGGTTTACTGAAAAATTCTTGCAGATTTTTGGACTAAAAATGTATTTTGTTTTTATTTTTGAAGGATATTTGAATGCCATATATAATTCTATTTCATCTCTCTCTCTTTTTTTTCTTTCAGAACCTCAAGATGCCATTCCATTGCTTTTCATCCTTTGCTTCTATTGAAAAGTTGGCTGTTAGTCTTAACATGGCTTTAAAAATATTTTGTTTATATTTTCAGTTCCTATAGAACTTATTCTTTATGTCTGTTTTTTTTTTAAATATATTTTTAAATTTTTATAAAGATACTTAGATTGCATAAATGTTACCGAAAAAAAGTAGGAATTCCCATATGCCCCACTCCCCACACTTCCCACACCCTTCCAAATAAACATCCTTCATTAGTGTGACACATTAATTGCAATTGATAAAGGCATTCTGGGGCTTTGCCATTAAGATGGACCATAGTACACATTGTACTCTACACTCCCTCCCACACAATTCTGCATGTTGTGTGATGATATAAAATGGCATATATCTGTCATTGCAATGTCATTTGGGACGATTCCCAAGTCCCAAAAAAGCCCCCGTATTACAACTGTTTTTCCCTCTCCCTGCCCCCAGAGCCTCCAGTGGTCACTGCCTCCACATAAATGTTGTAATTTCTTCCAATGTTAGAATCACAATATGTCTATAGTAGAATACCAGTAAGTCCACTCTAGTCCATAGTTCATTCCCCAATCTTAAAGATTCTGAGATAATGATTTCCACTCCACCTCTGATTGAGAGGGGGTTCAATCCCATACAGCCAGTGGATGAGACTGTCTTGCTTACAGTTGTAGGCTCTTTTGTTTCCTTGGTATGGTGGTTGTCAATCCTCACTTCCTTGTTAGTTGTCCTGGGTGAGTCCAATGAACTGGAGAGTATGTGTTGCAACTCCTCTGAGGCTCAGGGCCCAGCTGGCACATGGACAGCCCAAAGACTCCAGTTTCTTGGATGTATACCTACAAACTCCAGCACCAAGTATTGGTTTAAATAGAAGGGACAGATGAGCCATGTGTAGGTAAGCCATAATTGAGTCCATCTCTGTCACCCTCAGGAGCACAAACTCCAAAGTAAGGCCCACTGGCAAGGCACCAAATTCTGGAGCTATCTGCTCCACCATAGGAACTGTTTGTCTCCAGAGCCCTCAGGAGCCCCACTATTTGGGGTAGTATCCACTTTGGCAGTCTATGAGATCCTGCTGAGATATGCATAAGCGCTACCTCTGGGATGACTTCCCAACTCACTTTAAAGTCTCTTATCCATATAAACTAAGTTGTGTTTACCTTTTCCCCCTTTGATTCAAGGTCTTTTTCCAGTTCCATTGCTAGTTGGTGCTTGGTAGTAATCCCTCAGTGCCAGGGCAGCTCATCCCTGAGAGTCATGTCCCATACTGTGGGGAAGGTAATGCATTTATATGCTGAGTTTGGCTTAGAGAGAGGCCACATTTGAGCAACAAGGAGGCTCTCAGGAAGCAACTCTTAGGCAACCCACAACTCTAGGCTAAGTTTCAATTTCAAGAGCAAAGGCTCATAATCATAATTGTCCATATCAAGGGCCCTTCACTGGATCACCCTCCTTTGCCTGTCATTGCCCCTGCACTTGGGGGACCATTGCTGCTCCATTAGAGAATGTGGCAGAGCTTTCCAGGATAAGAATTCAATATTCTCTCAGTTATTGTGTGAGTCTCCACCCACTGTGACAATGCCCCATGAACATTTGAACATATTTATATACCTTATATGTATGCCCAGGTGAACTTCCTCTCATGTATTTCCCATCACTGACACCCCACACCAATGATCTGACCTACCCCAGTTTTAACCCTTCTGTGATCCAAAGCTTCTTTAAAGTTGAAGCCATTAAAATAGCCAAATACATTTAATAGGAAAATTAAATAATAATATGTTTAAATATAAGAAATAAAATACAGAAAATTTAAAAAAAATTAAAAATAAAATAAAACTAAAAGATAGAGATATTAAAAAATAATGAAAAATAATTTTTATTTTTTTAACCTCTGTTTTTTGACAGCTCTATTCTGAGTTTCATACATATGACTCCCTCTCCATTTAACCCATATCATATTCCAAGGCCCTTGAATCAATGGCTTGATATCTTTTGTCAGTATGTACTAGAAAAACCCACTGTAGCTTAAATATTGAGGCATTGTACTGAAACTTTGTAACCAAGGGTTAAGAATTATATAAATGCCTTTATATTATATTTTAAAAAATAGCAAAATTTTAATATCTAAAATTGCTGAAACCATCTGGATTTGGCCTAGACCTGCTATTATGATGGTCATGCTAAATAGGTCTCATCCCTGTTTATGGTTACACAAAAATTAACCTCACACTTGTGTATGCTTACTATTGTGATGGTAATTCTAGATTGAACTCACCCTTGTGTATACTTACTATTGGGATGGTAACCACTCCATCCACCTCTGTTTAACATCCATATGAAAGACCTTATAACGGACCTTTGTTCTGTATGCTCCTATTGCAAATCCTTGATACTGACCCTGGTTTGCTACCTACCCTTGTCCATCCTGTTCAGCCCCTTAATGTTTATTAATGAAGAAACCTGTGTCCAGCTCTGCCCCAATTATCCATTAGCATCCCCATGGTATAAATTATTAAAATTTCTGCAGTTTGGGGAAGCTGAGTTGAGATTGTACTTCTCTGGTCTCCCACTGGCAAATAAATCCTCTTTTCCCTTCTAGCCTAGCTCAGTATTTCTGTCTATTCTTTAGCGCTGAACAAATGAACCTAGCCTAGGACCACCCCAGTCCCTCTTCAAGTATTCAAATAATTTCCCTTTGTCTGTCTTTTCCTCTGGGAATTCAATTATATTTATGTTATATATTTTTGCCATATTGCAAATGTTTCCTACATATTTGTTCATATTTTTCTCTCACTTTTTCTATATACTTTAGTCTGGATATTTTATACTATATTTCAAGTAGTATTTATAACTACATTTTATTAATCTTTTATTTTAGGCTGTCATGTCTAATGTTAAGCACAACTTCTAAGTTCTCAGTTTTTGTTATTCCATATTTCTATTCTTTAAATTCTAGTTGTCTTATTTTTCTTGCATTTATATTTCTGATAAAATGATTCCTCTTGTTATCTATGTACTTACACATGTTAATTATAATTATTTAAAATCCTTATCTTATAAATCTAGATCTGGATCATTTGTTTTAGTGTGTGTGTGTTTGTGTGTATGCATAATCTCTTTTTCTCTATTTTTTTCAAATACATAATCTGGAAACCTGGCATGAATTCCAATGTTTTAACTGTATACACAGCATTATTTATTAAACATTGTACAACGTATGGTTAATATTATTTTCATCCAATGAGCATATATTTTCATTCTACTAGGAAGTAGAAAAGGGAGCATAGCACCCTAATCAAAACAGATAGTGAGCTATTTCAAGACGGGATTATTTTAGTTGGGTATTTCTCTTTGAACATTAATTTAGTTTGCCAGGTTGCTAAAATTCAATATAACAAAATGTGTTGGCTTTTATATTTGGGGTTAATTGGCTTGAAAGTTTATACTTCCAAGGCTAAAAAATGTGTCCAAATGAAAGCACCATCAGGTGATGCTTTGTCCCCAAAGATAGGCTGCTGGTGAGCTTAGACTCCTCTATTATATGGCAAGGCACATGGTCGCATCTGCTGGTCTCTGCCTTCTCTTCTGGGTATAGGTTCTGACTTTGTGACTTTCTCTCTCATCTTCTGTGGGATTCTCTCTCTTTCTCCAAATTCACCCAATTTATAAAAGAGGATTAAGACTCACCCTTAAGGCCCTTAACTAAAATGCACTAATCAAAAGTTCCCACCTACAATAGGTTCACACACACAAGAATGGACCAGCTTTAAGAAAATTATTTTCTGAAGTACATAGTGTCTCAAACTACCACAAATATAGACCTATGGTTTTCTGAACTAACTGCCTGGTCTGTTAAGCAAGGCTTGACTCTTAAGGAAAATCCTGAAGTTCAATTAATCATTTCACTTGCCCATTGGTAAATACCTCAAGCAGGAAAGCAGGTTCACTTCAATGTCTCTTGCTCCTTCAAGACATAGCCTGCCTTTATTTCTCACTTTTGTTTGTAAATATTTTTCATATTTTCAACTTTATTCAGATTTCTTTGTTATTCTCAGTGGAATGATTGTTATTATGTAAACTAATCCACTATAGCTGGTAACATAAGTTCTATTACCAAGCCATTTTAATTAAACAGTAGACTGTTGATTCAGAAATGTAATATAACAATGGAATAGAAAAGACACATTGAAAATGATCTATGAATATATTCAAATTAATTTAGGTTTGATAATACATTGCAAGTCAGGTTTGAAAGGTTGGGGAAAAAAAGTGATCCATGATATAGTGTACATTATGTGCCAGACACTATTCTAGATGTGTTCCTATGATAAGTAACTTGATGCCTGCAATAAAATTATAAATAATTTTTATTATAATTTTTATTTTACATATTTGGAAATTGAAGCACAGGAAAATTATGTGTCTTGTCCAATGTCAAAAAACTATTAAATAACATATTAGGGTGCTAACAAAGTCATTCTGGCTTTGAGTATGGACATTAAAAATCTTAAAATAACTGAAAAAAAATATGTGTGCAATATTTGTGATTATGTGATAGAAAAACTTCCTAAAGAAAACAAAATGCAAAAGTCATGAAGTCTGATAGACTTGATTACACCAAAATTAAAATGCAAATTCACCCTAAAACATTGCTACAAGGCAAGCAACCAACTAAAGGAAACATTTGCCACATGTTTAGCACACAAATTATCGATATCAAAGCTATATAAATAATTCTTACAAAGCAAATAAAGTAAAAAGAAATGACAATTAAATAGTTGGGAAACAATTATCAACTAGAGCCAAAGAAAGGGAAATAAAAATGAAAAATAAAAAGATATATCATTAATAATAAAGTAATTCCAGATTAAAACAATAGTAGCATATTTTAGACATCAGCTTTTTAAAAAGCCAAATGTTGTTGATTGTAGAAATTGAAATAGCTTCTATAGAAAGTAATTTTCAAAATTTATTACAATAAAAATTTGCATATATTATTCTTAGATATTCTTTGTTCCTTTCTACTCATTGATAAAACTTTATGTAAGCATGATGAAGAATGCACAATAATGCAGAAGAAAGCAATGTGTAAAACAGTGAAAAATAGGAAAACATAAATGACCATTTACTAGCAAATGACTTAGTAAACTTAAGGTACATCTGTATTGTGAAAGGCAATGCAGAAATGTATAATGCATAAATATTTCCATAGCATATGTATATGCATGTATGTATTCTTAATAATCAAAAAAGCAAGTGTTACATTGGTTTGTGCAATATATTGCTTGTCCAAAAAAAGGAACATTCCAAAACTGATAATATGGATTCCTATATTTAAATTTGTGCACATACATACATACATAGGTGGAAAATATCTGTGAACATACACACCAAACAGTAACAGTGGTATCTAAGTGTGAAAGAAAGAGAAGGCTGGAATTGGGAGAGCTCTCAAAAGAGGATTCTTAAATGTATTGATTTTATTTTATGATAAACAATCACATTAATGGTATATTCAAGATAAACATTTGAAAGAAAATGACTGAAATAACATTCTCTATTCCATTTAATTTATCACTTGTGAAGGAATTCATTTGGAAAGTTAAGTGGAAACGTGAAATTCACAGATAGATTTTATGGCATGTAAAAACTGATCTGGATACCATTAAGATTTATACTACAGTGGAAGTAAAACTAATTGAAAATGGGATATATACTATTGAATTAAAGGATTGGAGGTTAATTGAATTGTGAGAGATGTTACAAGGAAAATAGTTATGTTTTAATTAATCTAAGGTTTCTGATACTGTAGACAATGTGGATCTTAAACAAATTCACCAAGATTGAAAATACAAAGAAGAATGTTTCAGTTTAATTTTTTCCTTCACAAGATGTGAGATTTGGGGTAATACACAAAATATCTAAAGTTTAGTTTCTTCACTTACAAAATATACATCAATACTTAGCTAATACAAATACAATGAGAATTAAATTAACTATGTTTTTTAAATAGCTTATAAATGAACTTCAGTGGATACATGGTTTAAGTAAATTATCAATTGCAATGTCTGTCATCTAGGAGGAATTGAGCAGTCTCACTTCCTGTTCCTGCACATTTCTCATGAGACAAATTGGGCTGATTGGAAAGAATTACCTGATAGCAATACAAAGGAAGAGGAAGATAAAGACAAGAAAGAGAAGAAATAAGGAGAGGAGGCAGAATAGGAAGAGGAAAAGGAAGAGAAAGTAGAGGAGGAGGAGGAAGAGAAGGAAGAGGAGGAGAACCGTCACCATCACCACCACCATCAAATTCATAATGGGAACCATTTTATGGGAACTTTCCTGTCCATTAACATGTTAGGTTTTTGGGAAATATCATTGTTAAAATTTAAGCTCATTCCAGGTATTTAAGTTTACAACTATAGCTCCCGAATGCTGGATTTTCCTGATTGCCAAACAAGATTCCCAGTGAGCTGCTCCATTGCATTTATCATGTACTGATTTCACTCTTCATTATTAATCTCTCAATGACCTATGACAATATACTACACAGCTTATATATTAAGCCAAGTGATCTTTGTATTAGTCAGCAAAAGGGCTGCTGATGCAAAGTACTAGAAATCTGTTGACTTTTATAAAGGATATTTATTTTGGGTAAAAGTTTAGTTACAAGGTCATAAAAAGCCCAACTCAAGGTTGTTTTCTCATCAAAGTCAGTTGCCACATGTTGAATCAAGACGGTCACTTATTTCTGGCTGGTCTCTGCCTTCCGCTCTGAGCTTCCTCTTCCTCTTGAGGCTCCATGGGCCCAGTCTCTTTAGGCTTTGTGCTTAAGTGAATTCTTGTCTTCTTGGCAAACGGCTTGTTTCTCTCTGGGCCTCCTCTATCAGCCTCCACTCTCTATCTAGGGTCAGCTGTAAGGAATCAGGCAAAATGGTTCATCTCTTCCCAGGGCTTTAGCTGTTTGAGCCTTCTCCTTTCTGTCACATGACAGAAAAATGACAGAGCTCTTTCCTCCTGTGTCTGTCTGTCTGTGTAAGCGTACATTTATATCGGACTCAGACTCAACCTGAGTTACACTGTCTGAGATAGCCAAATCTAAAAGCCCTAATCGTAACAGATAATATATCTCAGCTGAATTTAATGCAATCAAAGTTTACCACACCCAGAGGAATAGATTCGTTTACAAACACAATCTTTCTCTTTTTGGGATTCAGAAAATAATCTCAAACTGCCACACTTTAAAAAATGCATGAACTATTGGGAAAAATGTTGAATTTCCAAATAGCAAAGCATCTACTGGTTTGTTGAAAGATTTAAAATAGCAGCAGTCCTTACTAGAATATAAGTAAAAAGAAAAAAATAAACCAGTAAACAATTAAAATAATTAAAATTATTTCATATAATATGTGCCCAATCCTATGGCAATTTAGAAAGAAGAGAGATCCAAATAAAGAAATTTACTTCTATAAAGGTTCCTTGTACGTGTTTGTCCATACCTCCACCCCATCCCCAATGTTTTGCAACAGCCTTCATCATCTTGTAAACATATAAAATAAAAGATTTCTAAATTGTCATTTTTTAATTATTATTTTATCCTTAACCATTTGCACATTACTACTGGGTTCATTTATAGCTAATGCTTAGAGAGTTGTAACAATTTAAAAAACAAAAATAGATCTGTGCTCTACTTTCATGAAGAAAATAATCATTTCACTAACTATATATTTCCAGGTCCCATCACTTTAGTGCAAACTAAGACAATTTTAGAAATCCAATCAATATATCTTCTGTTCTATAACAATTAATAGATAATGCTGACACCTACTAGTATGTATTAATAAATGTCTTCACATACTTAATAGTTTAACTTTTTGTAGCAATTTATATCTATTCTCCTTTTAAAAGCACTATATAATTTTTATTAGAGTGGTAATAAACTACTTTTTTATGTTGCATTACTATAGATACACTTTTTAAAAATTAGTATTAGAACATGGAAGTCATATTTATGCAGACTTTTATCCCATCAGTGCTGAATACAGTGCATGCATATAATTATAAAGCTATATTTAAAAGTTAACATTGTACATTGGGGAGGGAACATATGTATCTACAAGAGGTAAATTAACAAAAAGAGCAAATAAACTATGCTTTAGTTCTTATATTTGGTAGTTAATACTCTTCATTAACAAATAATTCTATGCTTAATATTTGACCTTCCCATGGAAGACTATGAGCACAGTTATTTAGCTGGTAACAGTGCAAAATTTTGCTTCTTACTTATAAATATGTCCTCAATTTCTTCCTCTATCCAATAATTTTGGTTCCATTAGAATGAAAACACTTTAAAACAAAGAGCAAATAGAGAACTGTGTGTCTAATAGCCTCCCATTAATGGTTGTTCACTCAATTGCTGCGTTAGCCCTCTGTGTAATCCTGTTAAAAGTACCTGACAGTACTCGTGGATATTGAGAAGCTAACCTTAAAATTAAGCCGTTAACACCAGATATAAGCACTTTGACTGAAGAGAAAGATGTGACTAAAATATATTTTTGAGTATTCAGACTTGATACACCAATGAAATTAACTCAAAGGAAGTTCTGGTTGTTCAGATTCCAAGGGTCATCACACAAGTAGTTGCTTATAATTGAAATTAGCCATGGCTAAGTTTCTTCTTCCCTAGAAATTACACAAAGACAGAATATAATGTTAGAAGAATGAAAAAGTGACAGGAACAAGAAAAGATGGAAAAGCTTATTTCCATTTCTAATTTAAACAATTTCCTGATTGCATTTTTATGTTTAGATAAGTGATGACAGCTTCTTTCAGCAAGAGCAAGAGAATATTTTAAGTCATGAAATGTTCTAATTTTGAAAGTCTAAGTGAAGAAAAATGGGTTTTGTTTTTCGCACAAATTAATTATTGAGAAATATGTAGCATTTGTGTTATGTATTGGGCTGTTTTGAGTCTTCTGTGGACCCCAGAAATTCCTGTTCTTAAAGTTTCACAGGTCCATAGTTGGAGGAGAATTTTGCCCCAAGATGGAATCCATGCATATTCTTAATTCTGATGCTACTTTATACTTTGCATTGTTACTGAAATGATTTGCGGTTTTGCAATATTGTGATGAAATTAATATATTTTGCATATGGAAAGAACATGTATTTTGGCAGTACAGAGGGTGGAGTGTGCTACTTTGGGTCTTTTGTGGACACCAGAAAATCCTGTTCTTGAAGCAAACCCATTCCTGTGCCTGTGAACCCTTTGTAATGGGGCTTTTGGATTAGGTTCAGATCAGGGATCTTTTGATTAGATCACTTCTTTTATGGGCCTTTGATTAAATTTTAAGACCCAGGGTGGGTCTTAATCCTCTTTCTGGAGTCCTTTACAAAAGGAGTACTAAAAAGTCACAATCACAGAAGAAAAGCCACAGAGATGGAGAGAAGAAATAGGAGCTCAGAGAGGAACCCGGGAAAGAAACTTGAAGTATGTTTTACATTAGTAGGGTTTTATACTGAATTTTCCATTTAGTAAACAATTTAACACCTTTTTAAAACAATCTTTTCACACCATCAGGGAGAAATAATTTAACTGAAAACTGAATGAAAGTTGAATGATAGAAAAAGAAAGGAAAAGTGATAAGAAAACTGCAGGTCCTACACATTGTTAGGTTTCATTTTATGTTCCTTCAAAAAATTCAAGAACTCAAAGACTATTACTCAGAGGTGCAAGAGCATACACAGTAATGACTTACAACATCAGTCAGGAGATATCAGAAACACTGTTGCCAGGCATTCTGAATAAATGTTTTTCACACATTACATACCCGATACTTAAAACAGGATGATATTCTCTAATTACCATTTTAGAAATGTAGATATCTGATGCTTTGAAATTTAATGAAATTTACTCAACTCACCAAATTTTAAAATTGCAGTGTTAAATGTGAACCTAGTTTTGTCTGATCCCAAAGCCCATGTACTTAAGTACTATGCAATATCAGTAATCGTGTTTGGCAGGAAAGAATATTAAAGGAGAACTCATAACTTTGTTAGATTTTATTAGTATAGAGTTAAGGGAAAAGAAAATGAGTTTTAAATGGCCTGAGTTAATGTACCAGTGAAGGGTAGTCAACAGTGCAGGAGCATAAAAAGTACATTATAATTGTAATCAATAAACTAGCAGGGCATTAAGTTTACAGGAGTAATTACATTAGGACAGAAATAATTTGAAAGTTATTTTAGGAAATTTCAGCCTCTCTTCCAGGTCTAATGTTCTGTCAAAGAAATCATAGAATCTCATTATACTATCAAAATTTATCAGTGATAAATTTTATTTTACCCAAGTTATTCACGAAGGTGTGTGATTAAAATACTTATGGCAAATATAAAATTAATGTTTCTAGAAACTCATAATTATTTTGAAAAAAGGTAAAAACAAAATTCAAGTTAATTGAATATGCAATTTTCACACTAAACTAAAGATAAATGTATAGCCCAAGAAAGTGCTGCTCATCCAATGGGGAGAATTAAACTTAAACCACTGAATTGAAGAATTTTATTGAACTGAATGTTCTCAGCAAATATTCCCTTCAGGTTTCAGCATGATGGTCTTCATTACATACATAAAATAATTATCCCTTTTTCCTTTCTATTAGAGGTTAAGTCATGGAGAAATTTTATTGCATCTTTTTGACACATTTTGCTGCTTCTGCATTCATAGCAGATTTCTTTTTGCCAAAACTTGCCTAAATAGGAAAAGATTTCTTAAAGTTGCTTTTTTTTTGAAAGTTAGTTTTTTAAAAGTAATCTGATAGAAAATTCATATATTTTTGAGTAAAAATATTTCAGTGTATTTTGAGCAAAAGAAATAACATCTAATAAAAAAAAACCTTAGAGACTTAAAGAGGACTCACCAAACAGATGGAAGTTAAAAAAAGGATTTAGATAAATAAAACAGTCTGACTAAAATAAACTCCCAGAACACAATCAAACATATAGAGAATAATTGGAAGCAGTTATTACAATTTATTAAAATCTAATGGAGTATAGAAGGAAACAGTATTTTGAACTTTCTCATTGTTCGTTGCCATGTGTCTGCCAGGGTCAATTTGCTATCAATTAGTACAAGAAGTCACATTTCTAGATTCCCTGTAGGGTCTTGGCATTAACTGCTATGATGCTCTATTCCTGCTATCTTGGAGAGTATACTGAAGCTCTCACTGCCTAGACTGAGCAAATTATTCACTCAAAATATTTGCTTATTTATTTGCATTATAGGTCATATTACACAATAGGAATTAGCTGTTACTAGGTTCTACGAGCAATGATGGACATGTGGTATTAAGATACTCTATAACACAAGCAATCCTTCTACCAGTGAGCAAAGGGCATTTTCCTCAGAGAATAATGGGCTCTTATGTCTGAGTTCTGTACTCTTTCAGCACTAAGGCAGGGAATTTTAAAAATAAAAAAATTTCCCTATATTTAGATCAAAGATATAAGAAAGAGGTGGCATGGAGCCCCAAGATACCAACAAGTATCTTACGTTCTTAAATCGGCATCTTGATCTTTCCCTTGAATCAAATAATAGCTTATGGCGTGGTCTGAATTTATACTTTCCAGAATGAAAATGGGATTCTTATATCAAACAAGAGTAAATACAATACTATAATAAACAGGATGAGTAATGATGACTATGAGGAGTTACTTGAACTGCCTTTGCTAACTGTGCTCCTTAATCAAAGAAAATTCTCATGTGGCAGCATTAGTATGCTTTACTGCATTGATAGATTTTCTGGTGCCAAACTATTGTTCTTTTCCTAGGATATAAACTATTTAGTCAATATGCATTATGTTCTAAATAAACAGTTGAGTTCAATTAGCTAATATTTTTTCTAAGGATTTTTTAGGTTGACTTCCTTAAGTAACATTGGCTTATACTATTAACCTCTTCAGTAATCACTATCCCATTTGGTACCAAAAGTCCATAAAATGAAACAGACAACTTCCTTCTTTTATTATTCTCTATAGTGATATGAACATTTAACAACTCTTACCAATATAAACATGAGTGGACACATTTTATAGGTTTGAGGAGTACATGTGACAGTAAGTTTTGACTGTCATTTTGATATCTTTGCTAGTTATTGATATTCAAGTTTTCTCTTGTTTCTTGGGCTAGTTTTTAACATTTTACATATCTTTTCTTTATAATCCATGACATCTAAATTTTACAAATTAACTGGCAAAAATTAGGGGTGATATTATTTTGTGATTATTAAATCTTGCTTATAAACAGAGATAACTAATAACTAATAATTATTAGTTAATACTCATTAAGATATTGAAATACTTCTGTACCTATTAGTAAATAACCTCTGCTCATATACCCAGTGGATAACCCTGACCCATACCTAGAATGCCATGTTTAATGTGCTGAATACTGCTATTGACTTTCATTTGCATTCAGAAGGGCAGGGTCATCCTTTTCAGCTTCCCTTGTCAAATTTACGGATCTCTGAGTGAACACGTAAAAGACCTTGCTGGCACCTTTAGACCTACAGTTGCAGGCAGCCAGTTATGGGTTGCACCTGCATTCTCTTATTAACTGACCAGGGTGCTGGGACCCAATCAGGCCCACTGAGTTTGAGGTCACATACTTCAATTTTCCTTATATACCTGCCTGTGAGTAGTACAGTTTCTACAGATCTGGCTCAAAACGAGCTGGTAATAGAGGGGGAACACAAGTGGGTGGAATTGACTCAGTACAAAATAGAATCTTATACATTCTGAAGGAAGTGTATATTGTATATATATATCATGCTAAATTTTCCCAAATCTTTAAAACATAAGTTTTAAACAAATTATTTTAGAGAATAGAATAAAGTGAAAGTTGTTCTGCCTATTTCATAAAGTCTAGCATAACTTGCATATAATGAGGATATTATGGGAATGAAAATTAATAGCTAATCTCATTCATGAATTAAATGCAAAATTCATTTAAAGAACTAGCAAAACAAATACAGAAATCAAATACAAAAAAGTGCAGCAAAACTAAGTTTAGTCATTCAAGAAATGCAAATTTGGTTTATCATTCAAAATTCAGGGTAATTCATATTGTAAAAAAAGAAGAAATTCACATTATCATTTTAAGAAATGCAGAAAATTTCATGATAAAATTCAAATTTAAAAATTTCTTAGGAAATTAATGAGAGAAGAGAACTTCTTTCTTCTAATAAACAAAATATTTCCAGCAAAAAGAAAGGAGAAAAACATCCTAAAACAAGCTAGAGCAAATATCATACTTAATGGTGAAATGTGAATTTTTCCTTTGAAAAAGAAAGTATAAAAGAATCTCTGTTATCAATTTCTATTCAATGTTGTGCTTGAGTTTTTTTCCACTGCCAATAAGCAAGTAAAAGAAATTCAAAGAATAAGTAAAGGAGAATTAATGCCACCACTGCATACAGACATTGTAGTGTATATGTGGAAAACACTTCACAGAATATATATTAGAATTAATAAATAAAATTTATAAATTTGCTAAAACTAAATTGAATATGGAATTTTAATTATATTTTTATATACATCCTAGAGCAGAATATTACATTTTTAAAATTTCCCATTTATATTATTATCATAAAATCACAAATACCTGTAAGAAAACATAGAAAATCTTGACATGGAAAAATGATAAAAATACTCCTGGGTTAAATTAAGAAAGATCATAGAAAATGGAAGAAATGACTGTATACATAAATTGGATAATTTGGTAAGATAAAGATGTTAAATCTTTGATGTATATATAAAAAAAAAATCTCAACAATTCAACAGTTAATTTGTGTGTGTGTGTGTGTGAATTTTCAAACAAATTTCTCAATAAAGCAAAAATTACAGGGAAAACCAATAGAAACAAACAGGAAAGAGATATTTGATGAACAAACACAAAGTGGAACGAATGACTCTGTCAGATGTTTTCTTAGTTTGTCTGAAATCAAAGTTTGGTGAGGGCCATGCTTTCTTTAAAATCCATAAGAAAGAATCTGTCCCATGCTCTTCTGGCTTCTGGTGGTTCGTCAGCATTCCATGGTGCTCTCCACTATGTCTGTTTGTGTCCAAATGTCCTTCTCTTAAAAAGAGACCAGTGATGTTGGATTAAGGGCCCACTCTGTTCCATTACGACCTCATTTTAACTTTTCCAATTCCATTTGCAACGACTCTATTTCCAAATAAGGTCACATTCATGTATATATAAAATTTGGTGATTGTACTTGGGTTATAATCTGCAGGAAATGCCACAGTTTCAATTAATGATGCACATATTAGGGAAATTACAGACTCCTGTTAAGTGCTCATCACCTGGCCCCCATGTCCTTCTCTAGGGAAATGACAAATACCCATCTCTTCCTTCCCTATTTGTGCAATTCCACAAAGAGTGGAGATGTAAAATCTAATGAAAAGGCCTTGCCAAACCTTAAACCTGGCAACTGGGAAGAGACATCCTCAGTGAAGGACACTCCTACCCCAGGTGGATTAAAACTACACTCAAACAGTATAGACTGGCCTCTTTTCTCTGGTGCAGAACTATCATCTATCAACCTGAACTGGAGCAGTTTTTGACCACTCTGGGAGACCAGCCATGATAGGACTTCCCTTGCTCTTTTGGGCTCTCTGTGCTAAAGAAGTGACAAGGAGATTTGCCCTTTCTGGACACTTTATCCCAATAAAGGGATCATTTCCTGAGAGTTTCTTTTGTGCTTTGAACCTGTGTTCCCACAACGCACAGATAGTATGCAGAATAAAATAAATACAGATAAGAGCAGAAATTACTAAAAAAGAAAATAGAAAAAAAAAAAGAAACTATTTTTGGCAACGTCAACAGAATGGATTAATATCTGGAACACTGATTATGAACAAAAAAGAAGGAAATTACCAATATCACAAATGAAAGAAGAGACATCATTAGTAATCTTACAGAAATTAAAAGGAAAACAAGCTGATATTATGACCGTTTTATTCCCTAAATTTGACAATGTAGATGAAATGAAAAAATGTACTGCAGAACACAAACTACATGAGATTATGCAAGAAGACTTAAATAACCTGAATAGTTCTATACCTATTAAAGAAATTGAATATGTAGTTAAACACTTTCCAACAAGAATATTCCAAGCTCAAAGCATATCATTTGGTAAAAGAAAAAGTTTTCATATAATTTAGGATCTCACAGCTTTATTGGGTGATTCATGAATTGGGCAGCATCCCATTCAAAAAATAGAAGGAAGATCCTATGAGGGTTTGGAAAGGAGAAGCTCACTAAGTGCAAATGGAGAGGCAAGTGAGGAAATGTTCTGATTGGCTAGCATTACGTTTCTATTTTACTTAGGTGGTTCTTACAAATGGGGAGCAGACAGTTGTTTAGGAATAAGGAAGTTAACGGGTGATAACTGATAGGCTGTATTTAAATTTGGTTTTCTGGACAAGCCAGGCATACACAGGAAATAGAAAGTAGCCTGTGTTTTTGGTTTTGCTGATATGGGGTTTAACATGGGCACCTACATTACGAGATAACAAAAATAAAAAAGAAGTAATACTAATTCAATACAAACACTTCCAGAACATTGAAGAGGTGTGGGAACTTCCCAAATCATTTTATAAGACTAGTATTACCCTGATAGCAAAACCTCAGAAAGATCATTAAAACAAAACAAAACAAAACAAATCAAACTCCAGCTCAATACTCCCTTGTACAAAGCTGCAAAACTCCTTAACAAAATTTTAGAGAATCAATTTCAGCAGTGTATAGGTATGACACATTGTAGTATACCCTAGAGTGTAAGGTTTGCTTAACATTTGAAAATTAATCAATATAATTCACAATGTTACCAGAAAAATAAAACATTATCATCTCATTAGATGCAGAAAAATTATTTAACTAAATTCAACATCAAATCATAATGACAACTTCACCACACTAAAAATAAAAGGGAAAGTAACAGCACGTTTCAAGAGAAGGTAACATATTTCATGGTGAAAGATTAATTGCTTTTCCTCTAAGATCAGGAACAAAGTAGTGATATCTGCTGATATTATTTATACTTAAATCTTATTTTAGGTATTAACCAAAGAAATAAGGCAAGAAAGTTTTAACAAGCATTTATATTAGAAAAGAAGAAGGAATACTGTCTTTATTCACAAGCAAGATAGTTTTGGTAGAAAATTGTAATATCTACAAAAAGATTCCTAAAACTTAGGAAAAAAGTTTCCTAGAACTGTTGCAAAAAAAGTATCACAAATTGGATGGCTTAAAGCAATATAAATTTTTTTCTCACAGTTTTGAATGCTAGAAGTCCAAAATCAAGGTTTTAGCAGAACCCTGCTTCCTCTAAACTATGTAGGTTTCTAGCGGTGACTTTTTAGCAAACACTGATGTTTTTGGCTTGTGGCTTAACTCAATTCTGCTTCTGTCCCATGGCCTTTTCTATCTGTTTGAACAATTTCCTCTTCCTATAAGGTCACCAGTCATATTGGATTTAGGATCTACCCTTCTCCATTATGACCTTTCTTAACTTGCCTTATTCCACCTATAATCAGCCTAGTTACAAATAAGGTCACATTTTGAGGTACTTGTGCACAAATAAAGTACACATATGAAGTACAACATATCTTTTTTGGAGATGCAATTCATTGCATAACAAAACGTATAAAACCTAATAATTGAGTTTAGCGATATTACATGATAAATCATGAAACATTAAATAAATGCATTATTATTATTGATTAGAAATGACATTCACAAATAAAAACTTAAAAATCATGTCATTTACAACAATATTAAAACAGGTAATACTCAGGAATACATTTTTAAGGGTATGTGGACAATCTGCAAAATAAACTATAAAATATTGCTCAGACAAAATACAGAAGACCTAACAAGATCAGAGATATACCAATTTTAATGCACCAGATGACTCTGTAATGTTAAGATATCAATTATCTGCTCATTGTTCTTGAGATTCACACAATTTTCAACAGATCTACACTTCTGCATAAAAATAAGCAAGCTGATTCTAAAATATGCATGAAAATGCAAAAGATTTAAAAAAGAAAATGCATCATTGAGAAATAAAAACAAAGAAGTAGAACTTTTATACTATCTGACATACTATAAACTCACACTAGTCAAAACAGTCTCATATTGACATAAAGGTAAATAAATAATTCAATGTAACAGAACTAAGAGTTCCAAAGTAGAACCACATGTACATGCTCAACTGATTTCTGACAAAAGTGCCAACATATTTCACTGGGGAAAAGATAATTTTTCCAACTGCACTGAAACATATGGCAAAAAATGAATTTTGATCCATATCATGTAGTGTATACAAAGAATGAATCAACATGGATCATGGACCTAAATGCAATTGCCCAAATTATAACACTTCTAGAAAACTGCATTGGAGAAAATTTCAGGAACTAGGAGTTTGACAATGATTTCTTAAGTGCAAAGGAGACCACAAATGATAGAAGAAATAATAAATTGTATTTCATCAAAATTTAAAAGAAAACACTTTTGTTCTTCAATATAAAAAGGCAAACCACACACTATGTGTATTTGTAAAACAATGGATTTGTTTATAGAAAATATAAACAATTTCCAGAACATAAGAAGGCAAGCTATCCTATACAAAATTGACAAAATGTTCAATGGAAGATATGCAAATGGCAAATAACCAAATGGAATGATGTTCAGCATCTTTAGTCTTTCAGGAAACCACTATGCCATACAACTACTAACACACCAGAATGGCTAAATGGAAAAGACTTACCAGATCAAATGGGGAAAAGAATGCAAGCACCTGGAGCACTCCTGTGCCACTGTTGCCAATTATATTGGAAAGTTACATGTACAACTTACTATTCCACTTTTTAATGTATACCCAAGACAAATGAAAGCATATGACCACAATAGGACTTGAATGCAAGTGATTATCTGTAATAGCCAAAAAGTTGAAACAACCTAACGTTCAACAATAAGGGAATGGATAAACACATGTTGCTATTTGCGTTCAAATAATTATTTTTAACTTATACAAAATATAAATTAGTTGTTCATGCAATATGCATGCTTTTAAAAATAATTATGCAGAATGAAAGAAGCCATACAAAAATAATATATTCTTTGGGATTCAATTAATATACAATTTTCTAACATGCAAACAAATATATACTGGTAGATGTAGATCAGTGGTTGCCTGCAGTAAGGGAGGAGTGTGCGGAGTCTGCAGAAGGCATTACAAAGGAGCATGAGAAAACGTTCCAGATAATGGATTTATTAATTTTCACAGTTTGGTAATGGTTGCACAGCTATATACATATGTCAAAGTACATCAAATTGCACATGTTAAAAGTGTGCACTTTATATTATTTATTAACATTTATTTTATTTTGTTAACATTTATTAAATATTAATAAAATTCATAAATGAATGAGAGAGAGAGAAAAATGATTTGTTCTACCCACATCTCATCTAAAATATCACAAAATGTTCCTTTCATAATCCATCTGTAATGTTGATCATGTTAATATAGATACAATCTACACAGTTATTATTTGAAAATGTTTCTAAACATTTTCAAACTATACTGTTCTAGGTATTCTTCACTTTAAAGGCAAGTCTGCATAGGTTTATTTACTAATGTTGGCCCTTCATTAGTGTTAATTGAGGATAATAGTATGACAATCACATTGAGATTTCTTTTTCAGGTTCCACTCAATCAAGAGCAATTGAAGTATTACTAACTAGATCAATCAATAGTAGACTTAAAAATGTCCTTACAATTTTTTTATCTGTTAGTCACCTGGAAATGTTTTATTGTTTCTCTTTTGTGACCTTTTAAAAAGAGTAATAACGTCTTCAGATGTCTAATGAATTTGTTAAACTTAATTTAAAACAAATCTCTTTAAAGAAATATACTTAATCAAATTATCAACCAATCAAAAGCTTATAAATTTTTAAAGAAACAAACATCATATTTGTTCCCAAACTTACTTTTTACCTTCCCTCCCTCTCTCCCTCCTTTCTTTTCACTAATGCACATGCACAACGTATATTATATACTAATATGGTCAAATGTTAATTTAAGCATATGGATTCAGGTGTTGTCCTAATTTCCACTAAACAAAATCTTCACATAGTACTTAATTTCTACCCCTTCTTTATGAATCTCCTTTTCTCATCACTTCCCCCCCAACCCCTCCTTTTTTTTTTGTCTTCTGTCTCTCTCATCTCCCCTAAGTATCTCTTTACTACTAAACATACCTCTTTCTATTTTTTATAACTTACCTCTTCCTTCTTTTCATTTTTTTTTTTCATGCAATGGTGGGCAAAAGAAAACAGCTGTAATTTTTTTTTTCCCAAAAGAGAATGTGTAGAAGGAGACATAAGAACAAGGGAAAGTAAAGTTTAGTAGCTATTTTGTAATGTGACAGTGTAGAATATGTTCTCAAGATTATTTATATCTTTCATTGAAAACCAATTACTTTGAATATGTTTCTATGAGTTTATATGTCTACCATGTAAGATACTTAATCTATTTAATGATTTGTTCAGTGCCTCAGTAAAGTCTTCCTTTTCAATATACAGTCTTTAATTTGCAATAATGATGAAAAAGACAGGGCTGTAGAACAAGTTAAAAATAACTGAACTTACCTCTTGAGTGAGGAGTGACTACTGCATTTTAGAAATTAGTTGCAGTCTAAAGAAATATTAAAACTCCTTCAAGTGTAAACATACCTTTTATTTATTTTTTTGTTTTTGTTTCAGGTCCCACAACTTTACTCTCTACTAATGTATCTCTTTCATTTTCTTCTATTTTCTTCCCCTGCTAATAGAAACAAACTCATGGCCTGCTACTCTGGTCTAATATGTTAACAACTGAGTCTAATGCAAGAAATACTGCTTCAAGGAAAGAATTTTACTTTTATTTTGGAAATATTCGTGCATTTCAGCACTAAACTTTATGAGCATTTTTTACTAGGATTTAGTTACTCAGGTAATAAAGGAAGTCACTAATAAGTTAATTCATTTATTTATCCTTGACTCATTTAATCATTGCACAACCATTTAATGAGATATTATGTTAAGTCAGGCTTTGTGGTTCATAAATCCTATCCCTTAGAATATTAGAATCTCTTTGTGGAGAAAAATGAGAAAACAGTCATTGAATAATATGACATAATTTCTTGACAGAAATATATTCAAAGAACTCTGAAAGTTCAGGGTGATTTTGATCTTTGTTGTCTATATGTTAGGAATGAAATTACAACTGTACATTGAGGGAAATGTTCAAGTATTTAGGTAAAATAAGGTGAGGCAGAAATACCATAGGGCAAAGGGTAAGTATATCAAGTAGGGAATGGTTAAAAATAAGAGAGATTGGGAGGAAGTGGAGACAAGAGTGTGAAGTGGTTAGCGTAAAAAAAAAAAAAAGAAAGGTGTTCTGGAGATAAAATTATTGGATGCCACACTAGTTGGCTAAAGTTTATTGTGGGAACATGGAAGCATTGCTGAAGTTTTCATCATGGAATCATGTAAAAATATTTCCTTGGAAAGATATTTCTAGTTGAAAATGCCACCGGATTTGAGTATGACAGTGTGAAGGAGTCAGATAAGTAATCAAAGTCCTTGAACTTAATGGACAAGGTCATGGGATACAAAACAAACTGGATAGATTGGACCCAGTGATTGACTGCAGGAGGAGATGAGGGAAATGGGGTGGGATGAGAGAAATGGGAAGGCCTGCAGCTTTGAGAACAACTGTTTAGTAAGCAAGGCTTTACAATGTGATTAACTCAGGAAAATGTTATCCATTTTCACTATTGTATATGTTATATATATCCACAAGAGATATTATAATTTTTTAAATGTTTTTTTAAAGATTATTTATTTATCCCCCCACCCCTACCCCCCATTGTTTTGTGCTCACTGTCTGCTCTCTGTGTGTTCTTCTGTGCCTTCTTGTCTTCTCTTTAGGTGGCACCAGGAAACAATCCTGGGACCTTTCTGAGTGGGAGAGAGGCACTCAACCTCTTGCACAACCTCAGCTCCCTGGTCTGCTGTGTGTTTTACTGTCTTTCCTCTGTGTCTCTTTTTGTTGCCTCATCTTGTTCTGCCAGCCAGCTCTCCTGCATGGGCCAGCACTCCTGCCTGGGAATTGGACCCTGGACGGTAGCCCAATCACTTGAACCACATCTGTTTCCCAATATAATATTAATGTTAGTAAACATTGGTTATATTATTAAATGTGGGATTATATTGCCCATATTTGAAGTTATTTATTTAATTTTCATTTTTTCTTTCAAATAGGTATAACTCAAAATAACTAGTCATATCTGGAATTAAAATGCAAAGGATCATACCTTCAGGCAATTGGTTAAGCTCCAAATTATTAAAATCACCATTATGTTTTATTTAGAGTATTTTAAAAGAATTTTAGTATGCATGGTACTAATTGAAAAAATAGACAAAAATTGTGAAAAATTTTTGTTTCAAAAGTAACATGATTATTTTAAACTTTTAAAATCATTTTAGTTGTACACACACATATATATATATAAATATGTGTAAATATATATGCATTATAAATAATGATACTCATAAAGATGCTTTTTATATATATATTGAGAAGATAAAGTTGAGAATTAAGACCTATAAAAAGAGGGTATACTAACTTCACAAATCAGTCATGAAACTGCAGAGCCTGGTTTATCAGCAAAATAATCTGTTTCTTTTAAATATGTATGCAGCCTTAAGCAGACAATTTTCTATAATTTATCTCCCCACAGCATACTATCATTACATCTTCTTGGATAAAGAGATCAGAATGAATTATGCAAATTCCTGATTGTGTTATCAAGCACCCTTGTACTTTGATAATCATCCTTGATTCTTTGCAATTTGTAAATAATGCCCTCCAGAGTGCTCATAACCTATTTGTAATTTGGTAAAGGAATCAATCCAAAAATTGTGTTGATTAAGGGTATCCACCAATTAAAAGCATGGCAAAAATAAGTTAAGAACCAGAAATAATTAATTGGGTTTTGAGCAAATCATTCTTTGAAAGAATGGACATTTTAAAAAACAAATTTGAACATAACAAACTTCCTAATATTATCTAAGTGAGTCATACTGTTATTTTTACTGACAGTGGTAAGCCTCATGCATTCTTTTAAATTTTATACATACTGTAAAATCACAGAATTTACACTTCAATTCTATCAACTAAAAGCCCATGCCTATAGAACATGTTACATCAGAGCACCAAAGATGAATTAACTTCATAAATTACATATTTTTTAATGCTATATATCTATTTTTCCATTAAAATCAGACTTTATGACTTTCCCTCTTTATTTTGCCATTTGGGGTTATAAACACATCACAGAATCTAATTATATTCTGATTACATATCTTTAGAGAAAACATTTCTAAGAAACTGTAAAGCCTCTATTAAGTGCTATCTCTGCATTGCACTTACATTAAATAATATCTTGGTCAACAAACACTTTGAAATAACCAAAACAATTTATTGAAGTATATCATTCATACATGAACATACAGGAACAGTAAGTTTTCAGTAAACACTGTGAACTTAAAAAACAAACATACATAACATCATACAGGTCTCCCACACATCACCCCACCACAAATACTTTTCATTGTTGTGAAATATTTGTTAACTAACTATGAAAGACAATCGTCAAAGTATTACTAATTATTATAGCCTGTATCTTACTCCCCTATACTTTCTTTTCAAGGATTATTTATTTATTTACTTTATCCATTTTTACCACCAACACCCCCTCCGTTTTTGCTGTTTTCGTGTCCATTCACTGGACAACTCTCTGTGTCCGTTTCCTGCACTCTCTTCTCATCCTTCTCTTCCTGTCTTCACTGGTATTCTATGCTCAGAATCTCTGATGCGGGAAAGAGGCATCCTACCGACTGTGCCACCTTATTTCCTGGTTTTTCTGCACGTCTAGTCTTGGCTCTCCCTTGTGTCACTATCCTGTTGCATCATCTTACTGCTTGGCTTGTGAGGCTTGATGGCACACCTGCACATGGGGCCTGGTGGCCCACACTCCTTCTATATTTTTCTTTTTTTAATTTTTACAGGCAGTTCCCTCCATATGGGAGATGGACGCCCAACCATTTGAGCCACCTCCCCCCACCTGCTATATCCCTAAGGTTGACCGAAGATACCTAGAGTTACAGTCATTTCCCATACAAGATGGTCATAAAATAAATCAGGCTTAGTTTATCACCAGCATTCTAAAAACTAGACCTAGGGAGAAAAACTAGGTCTGGCTACACATGAATGGTATCTAATATAGCAAATGTTTAGCCTACCCTGATTATCACAAAATCAGGACAGCGAGAATATTTGCGTTCACATGACATTTTAAACTAAGGAACTGTTACTTTTGTCCTCTAATGTTAATTTGAACAACACAGGACAGTTTTTCCATATGAATAAGCATAAATTCTGAAGCTTATAAAAATACATCAATATTAAATCTCTGTAATTAAATTTTCAAAATGTTTCAGATGTATACAAATAAATAAAATGAAAGTTGACTTTTAAAGTATATTGAGGGAAGCAGGTGTGGCTCAATGGATAGAGCTCCCGTTTACCATATGGGAGGCCCCGTGTTCACTTCCCAGGGCCTCATGTGAGGGCAGGCCGGCCGGCCCGCGTGGCGCTGTGGGCTGATGCAGCAAGACCTCACAGCAGGAAGCGGGTGTGGCTCAATCAATAGAGCCCCCGTTTACCATGCAGGAGGCCCCAGGTCCCCTTCCAGGGGCTTCCTTGTGAGAGCAGGCCAGCTGCGTGGCACGGTGGGCTGATGCAGCAGGACCTCACAGCAAGGGGGAGATAAGCAGACATGGAAGAAACACACAGCGAATGGACACAGTAAAACACAAGCAGCAAGGGGGGGATAAATAAATAAATAAATAAATCTTTAAAAAATTAAAAAATAAATAAATAAATAAAGTATATTGAAACCAATTTTAAAAACTATTGAAGATTGTAGGGCTTTGTCATTTAAAAGCCATTTGATCCTTATAAGAAAAGGTTGACTTCAGAGTAGAGACCTTAGAGAAAACTTCAAAAACTTGAGTTTTTTTCAGCTACTTTAGCTTGGTCTTTGCTAACTAAAGTTACCTTTCATTTTAAAAGTCACTTAAGTAATGTGCCTTAGTATCAATATGAAGAATATGTGAAAAATAGGCTATCAGAGAGATGAGGCAGATATAGGGAGAAAAAATTAAGTGAACTCAAATAATAACAAAACAATAGTGGTCTACTTTGTAAATAAGGAAACTATAGATGAAAGCCTGGGCTAGTTTTGACTGAAATAAACAACAATACAAAAATCTTTTGATTTTTCTGTTGATTCTGTAGGATTTTCTTCATAGAAATAAAAGTTTTACTTTTTCTTGAGTGATTTTTAATTCTTTTTATTATTTTATCACACTGGCTAGAACTTCCAGTACAATGTTGAACAGAAGTGGTAAGAGTCAACATTCTGGAATTGTTCCTCATCTCACTGGGAAAGCATTCAGACTTTCAACATTAAGTATGATGTTAGCTGTAGATTTTACACAGTTGCCTTTTATGTTATAGAGGAAATTCTGTTTTATTTATAAGTTGCTAAGAGTTTTTTCAGGAATGGATATTTGAATTTTGTCAAAAGGTTTTTATGAATCTTTTGAGATGATCATTTTTTTTTCTTTCTATTAATATCAATTGCATTCATTATATTCAAATGTTAAACCAACTTTACATTACTGTGATAAACTCACTGGTCATGATTATCTTTTTAAATGTGGTTGGCTTTGATTTGCGACATTTAAAATTTTAGTATACTTTTTATTTTAGGATAGTTTTAGATTTACAGAATAGTTACCAAGGTACTACAAAGAGTTCTATTATACTCCTCACCCTTTTTCCTCCTGTACTACCTCAGTTAAATGTTCTAGCCAGGAAATGTTACACATCCCTTCTGCTAACAACAATTAGGCCATGACTGGTCACATAGTTTCACTCCAACATAAGGATGCAAATAGGAGAACCTTACTATGCACTAATGCAGGAAGCCAGAAAAGTATACAAGAGCCTCAATGGAAGCCTCAAATAGAAAATCATACAAGGCTGTATTTTCTGCAAAGAAATATTTTATTTGAATAGCAGTACCTTATAAAACTTTGAAAAAATGATTGAGGGTGTACACTAAAATCGTTGACATTAATTATTGCCATACACCTGGTACTTTCACATAATAACATTTCATCATCATCCTTAGTAGCTGTGTATGTTATACTGATAGAACATTGGAGGTGTTTTTGTAGAGTAAAACTTTGAATAATATTAAATTTGCTTGCCTTCTTGCAGACCTTTCTTTTTCAGTTATAACTTTCTTTTTTAATACTAAACTAAAAATTACTGGTTAGCTGAATTAAAAATTACTGATTAGTCTACTGCTTTTTATTTTCAGTAAGATTCTGGGAATGCTTCACATAGAATACATGTGTGACCCTGATCTTAGAAATTCCCAAAACTCTTCCACCATTCATCTGAAGATTTTCACATGGGACTTACTCTACACATGGCTAGTTCCTTTCATTAAACATTTCTTTCTCAATGAAAACTTACCCTCTTGGCTTTCAGCTGTTCTATCCAAAGCTCATTAAAGATGGGACTGAGAATTTAAAAGGAAATGATGATAATCTCTACATAATTATATATGATTTACATTTTACATGATTTTATGCATATTTTCCATTCACAGAATACTAGAAAATTGAATATTTGAAATAAGAAAAAGCAATGTAGTTGATTCTCTATATCTCTATTTCTAACTATATAATTTCAAAAATTCTAAAAGCTTATTCCCTGTGTCTCAGTACTTTTACATTTTTCATCTATCAAATTATTTATTTGCATTGTTCCCTTTTCCAAATTACATTTGTTACTGGACATAATTTCATAGTTCATTACTTTATAATAAGAATGAAAATTGATTTCAAGAAGCATCATTTATATATATTGTGTAGAATTTTTTCAGGGGAAAATATGTTTTCCTTATTTGATTTGTGATTTTTAAAATTTGCTTTACATCACATTTATTTGCTATTTAACACAAATACAGACCATATAAAACCTATAATTTAGTATTTTGATGTAAATACACATTTATTACCCAGTAAAATTTAATTACATTTTATATATTATATTTTACACACTGTATATAATATAAAATGTATTTAAATATATATATCTTCAAAATTTAAATATAGTATAAATACACATAGAGATAGCTATAGATACATAGATATACAGATAAATTTGCATGTATATATACTAGAATTTAGTGATATGCTATAATTATAAAATTTTGAATAAATCTGTTTGTTTATTATAGTTAAAGCAGATATACTGGAACAATGTTATAAAAATGTTTTAATTTGTCATATTACACTCAGTTTCAAGATGATTTTTACCAAAAAGGTCCCTGGTTAACCACTGGTTTTATTTCTGCAGCTTAATAAAAATGGACTTATAATATTTTACTAATGTCATAATAATGCAATATGAAGTGTGCACTGTTTTCGGTCTTTTCCTTTTACTCAGCATAATTATTTTTTACATTCATATATGACGTTAAGTGCAACAACAGTTTCACTTTTTTGTCCTTTGAAGATGACACAAGAGCAAACTTTTACTTATAAAAAATGAAGGATAATACTAATTTCAAGATATTTGTCACTTGAAATTCCTGATTCTTATCACTTAAAATAAAACAGCAATAAGAAAAACAATGTCATTAAGAAATGTATAAAAGAATTGTGCAAACAGGAAATAGCTGTCAGATATATTTGGTTATGAAATCTTTCTGTAGTTTGTCAATAGGAATGAAATATTCTTACATGTAACATCTCCCTTTAGATTGGTTAGAAAAATTCATGAGACTGCACTACACACTAAACCCTAAGTTAAACCATAGATATAGTTAATAGTACAATGATAAAAATGTACTTTCATCAATTGTAACAAAGGTAACATACCAATGCAAGGTGTTAATAATAAGGTTATATATGGGAATCTTGTATTTTTTGCGTGATTGTTTTGTAAACCCACAACTTCTCTAATAAAAAAATTCCTTGTGAATACTACTTTTAAAAGGTAATTTCAATAAATAAATTTAGATTGAGAATTACAGTTATCTCCATTATCATAATACAAAAATAATTTTATTTATTTAAATTTTATTTATTTAAACGATTGAGGTATAGATAATCAATGTGATGAGTTTACTTAGCAATGTATTATTTTCTTATTGAAAAGTAATTTTTCTGGAGTTGCTCTGTCAATAAGGTAGTCACTAATCACAGGTGACTACTTAAATCAGGGGTCGATGAGCTTGAATTGAATTGAATTGGGGACCTGTTGGTGTGGGTGTGATATATTTATTAAATAATACACAGTATAGTGTGGATTTAGTAAGGGGTCCATGGTTTTCACCTGACTGGCAAAAAGGTCCATGGGACAAAAAAGTTTAAGGACACCTGAGTTAAATTAAAATTGATTAAACTGAATAAAATTAATGTTCTATTCTTCGGTCAAAGTGGCCACATTTCAAGTGCTCAATAACTGCCTGTAATTAGTGGTCACCATATTGGTCAGCAGAGTGGAATATTTCCATCATCCTTTATGTTTATTGGATGGCACTGGTTTTCATTAGAAGTTCAGGTTTAAACTCCAATGTGAGTTTGTGTAAACAGAGCCTGTGTTAATACATTGTTTCTCCAGATTACTAGCTTGGACAATCACTTAAATTTTGCTGCTTCAGTTTCTTCCTTAGTAAGTTAACTCTATTAACAGTACTGTTCACATAGTCCTCACATGAGGGTTAAATGTAGTAATGCAAATAAAGCACTCAGAAAAGATTCCCATATATAACCTTATTATTAACACCTTGCATTGGTATGTTACCTTTATTACAATTGATGAAAGTACATTTTACTTTATGTGCTATATTACTGCTCCTGTGGAAAGGAAAATAATAATAATTATTATTATAGCAAACAGCATATTTTAATTATTTCTTGGTTGTCTATTTCTTCCTTGTCACACTGCTGCAATGCTACTTTCATTAAGAATTTCCTTCTTTTTTTCCTTGCCCCCAAACCAAACTGCCATACTAACCATTTTGCTTTCTTTAAACACACATCCACAAGCACACACATACCCACTCACAATATGGGAGCCAAATCAGGGTCTAATTTCTGATATTTCATTGACTTGTCACCATAATGAACCCTTCCTCCACGACAACGATTCCACATAAGACACTGTAGAAACTGCATAGCTAGGTTGGTTCCAAAATATACTTTCCATCTGAGACACAACAGTGGCCTCGGGGCTTCGCTGTCAGCCTGGATACCGGGGCTTTAGGTCACTCTCCGCTGAGGACTCAGGGCGCCAGCACCCAGCACTGACACCTGTCCACCAAGAAACAGAATTTCTCCTCCCCCCTTCCCCCTTTCCCCTTCCCCTCTTCTTTTTTAATGGAGGACTACTGGGTTTCAGGAAAAGGCTGGTAGAGGTTTTGGCCTCTGTCTTTGCCCTACTTGGTGGATTATAAACCCAAAGTGTACAGTCCCTGGCGGTAAGGGATTGGCGCACATCACCCAGTTCTCCCGGCAAGCACCAACGGACAGTGTCCACTCCAGTAACGTGTGAAAAGGCAAGCAAAGTTAACCCTTCATTAGCAATGATGGGACAACTGCCTTTCCACCCCTTGGGAGCTGGGCTCTGTGGAATCCTGCTCATTTGGGGAGGTCTGAAGGGCCCCTGTCGTTCCTGGAGAATGCAGGACTCAGAGAAGAGCAAGCAAGGCTCATCCGCCAGGCTGGGTCAACTAGCAGTCTGGATCACGTGAGTAATGATGGTGGGGTGAGGAGTAGGGGGTGGTAGCTATGTCTAGGTTCTTGCCTGAGCTCCATTAATAAACCTGCCCTGAATCCAACCGTAAGCCACGTTCGGTCCCTCGCTGGCGAGTAACACCTCTCATTCCTATGTGTCAAGCAACCCTGGTAGACCCAGGCCCAAAAGCTGGGGTCCAAGAAGCGCTTACCAAGGAAAGATCATCAGAGGTGGAAACTTGGAACTTCATCACATGCAATGAGGTTCCCCCAGAAGGTGCAGTTTTATAACTATGTCCATATGTCCATATATATGTGTGTGTGTACATACTTCATACACACACACACACACACACACATGCACAGGTTCCCCTGAGCCCACTCCATTACCAAACTGCATGTCTTACTATATTTCCATAAACTATATAGAAAACTATATAAAATTAAAGTAGGCAGAATCAGTAATTATTTTAGAAAATGAGGTAAAAATGGAGAGAGTCTCAGACAATCTGGTATATTAGGGACACTCTACCAATAGCCTTTCTAACCAACCCCTGAAGGGGCAGAAAAGTAGCATATTTCAGCAAAACCAAAAGAGAAACTGAAATTCTAGGCCTACAGTCATTTTTGTTGTGCTAGTGTGACCTAAATGAAATTCCTAACTTATTATTTGACACCATGTCCGTGGACGCTGACATTGCCCAGATATCACATGGCTGTTTAGTTAGTGGGCTGTGGTTTTCAGTCATTTTCTCTCTAGCTATTTCTAATCTCTTCAGTTTGTTTTTCTTTTCCCACTGGATTTCCTCAGAATTTTGGTGTAGGGGAAAATGTACAGCCATTGACACATTAATCATTATCAAAATATGCAGAAGGTTGAAATGATTCATTCTATGTTATTCTCCAATTCCGTGTTTATTCTGTGGTCCTCCAGCATGCAGAAAGCACCTGATCCCCTGAGTAGAGAAGTATCTTCTTGCTCTAATTTATCTTAGTGTGAAAGTGACTTAATTGGTGTTTCCTGCCTGAAAAAGAGTTAAAAGAGCATTTCTCACCAGTTATCTTACTCCCTGTTCCATGCTTGCAATGACATCCACATACTATAAACTATGGGTTTTCCATCCTGTAGCTTCTTCTACTATACTCTAGTCTCTAGGTGTGTTAGTACATTTTGACATTTCTTTTTGCTATATTAGCTACCTACCAAAAACATTTTGCTTTTTTCCTTGACTTAACTGTGTTCAGCCTTATTAATCTTTATACCCATTGTTCATTGCATATTTTCATCCACCATATATATTTGTTAATATCCACATCATGTACCAGTATGTCCAGAAATGAGAATCAGTGTATTTGACCTTGTTTTAATTTCTTTTCAAAGTGGAGTCCCTTGTTAATGGAATATTAGTTTAAAACCTGTTAATGTGATGTAAGTCTTTATTAAAGCAATCTCTTTTATAATCACATCCCAAGTAACTGAGTCATTAAGTATTATGTGTGCATAGATTTTTTTTCCATGGAGATAAGATACATTTTCCATATACTTTGGACTATATCATAACCACTCTTTACCTCCTCTTGGTATGAAAGACTATATTTACACTGTACAATTTTACAAAAAGTCAACATTTTTTTCTAAGGAGGCTGCATTTAGTTTCAATTAATATCACCACTGCAACAGTGACAACAGGATATAGATATACAAAAATATTTGTAATAACTTCTTTTTCTTAAATTTTTATTCCTACAATGGGTAGACATCTCTCACTAAGTAGTTTTTGAATTCCTATATGTCCAGCAGTGCCTTGCTTAAGGTATTCTAAACTCATCTAACATATATCCTAGAAATTAATGTTTTATTAAGGTTATTAAGCAGATAACAAATATTCACTATTAGAATCTTTACTATCATAGATATGAATGCAACCTGCTAAGCCATGTGTATATTTCTTCCATTGCTAAAGTTTAGTTTGGGTAAAGCTAATGGATATTCATCTTCTCTTTGACATCAGTATCTAAAGAAAGAATTTTGTGATGCAGTATTCATGAGGGGTTTTGGAAATATGCAGATGTCCTAAATCTCCTTTAATTCTGTGGTGTGCTGCACTGTATGCCTATGGATGTGTGAGAGTATGTATGCATATTTGTTTATGGAGTTATTTATGCATAGATA
>JAQZBX010005697.1:0-55457 GCA_029593785.1 Cabassous unicinctus
AAGCATGGGAAAAATACAATTAATGTAACCTATGGACTATAGTTAACAGCAATATTGTAGTGTACTTACATCAATGCCAAAGATGTACTGTGTTAATAATAGAAAGGTATGGAGAAATAATATACCAAATGTATGCTATAGGCCATAGTTAGTGGTAATAGTCTGATGATATTATCTGATAATCTAACAAATGTTCAACAACAATGTAGTGTGTTGTTGGAGGGCTACTATAGGGGAATTCCACCCATGTACATGATTGTTTTGTAAGTTCAAAACTTCTCTAATAAAAATAAATTTTAAAAAGACCACAAAACATACAAAGGAACAGGAAGAAATGGCCCATGCAAAGGAGAAGATTAAAACATTAGTAACCATCAAAAAGGAGGACCAGACATGGGACATACCAGAAAAAGACATTTTAAAGATGATCCTAAATATGCTCAAAGACCTAAAGGAAATTATGGAAAAAAAACTAAAACACATTAGGAAAACTATAGATGAATACAAAGAGAATATCAGTAAGGAGATAGAAATCATGAAAGGAACTAAACAAAGCCAAAGACCTGAGTAAAAGATATAAAAAATTTTGTAGCGAAGTTCAGCAGCAGATTGGTGTTGGCAGAATAAAGACCCTGTTAACCTGAAGACAAGGTAATTGGAATCATTCAGTTTGAGGAGCAGAAAAATAAAATAATTAAGAAAAATGAACAGTCTGAGAAACCTGTGGGAACCCCTCAAGCATACCAATATACACATTGTGGGAGATTTAGAAGAAGAAAGAGAGAAAGAGCCACAGAGAATATTTGAAGAAATAATGACTGGAAATTACCCAAATTTAATGAACAATATGAATATATACATCCAAGAAGCTCAATGAACTCCAAACAGGGTAAATTTAAATAGACACACCAAGACAAAAGATAACCTAGTTATTGAATGCCAAAGATAGAGAATCCTGAAAGTCAGAAGAGAAAAGCAATAAGTACTGATTTCTCTTTGGAAACCATGGTGGCAAGGAGTAGTGAGATGACATATTTAAAGTCCTGAAAAGGGAAAAACTGCCACCCAAGTATTCTATATCTGACAAAACTGTTTTTCAAAAAAGAGGGAGACATTAAGATAGTCCCAGAGAAACAAACCTGAGGGAGTTTGTCATAGCTAGACTGGCCCTATGAGAAATGCTAAAGGGAGTTCTTCAGACTGAAATGAAAGGACACTAGACAACAGGTTGAAGCCACATGAAGAAATAAAGATCTCCAGTAAAGGTAATGACATGGGTAAACATAAATGCCAGTACTATTGCATTTTTGGCTTGTAACTCCACTTTTTTCCTATAGGATCTAAAATGCAATTGCATAAAAAGTAATGATAAATCAATGGTATGGAACTCATAATGTATAAATATATAATTTGTGACAAGAACTACATAAAGATGGGTAAAGAGGAACATAGGGGCATAGTTTCTGTATGCTTTGGAGTTAAGTTGGTATCAAATATCAAACCAAACAAGATTGTTAAAGATTTGTGTTGTCAAGCACAAATGGGTGTACAGTTTCTGTTTGGGGTGATGGGAAATTTTTGATAATTGGTGGTGGTGAAAGTAATGAAACATTGTGAATGTGATTGATGCTGCTGAATGGTAAGCTTGGGAATAGTTGACATGGGAGAGTTTATGTTACATACACATTTCCACAATTGAAAAAAAAAGTGTTGGGATTGAATCATGTCTCCCACAAGACATGTTCAGGTCCCAATCCCTGGTTCTGTGGGTGTGAAGCCATTTGTAAATAGGACCTTTGAAGATGTTAATAGTTAAGGTGTGACCAAACTGAATGAGGTTGGGCTTTAATCCAATATGGCTGAAGTCCTTATAAACAAAGGAAATTGGACATAGAACAAGAAGTCACGGGGAACAGTCAGAAGTTAGAAGTTAACAGGACCCAGCAGATTAAGGAAAAGACACTGCCATGTGCATTGCCATGTGAGGGAAAAGCCAAGGACCAAGGATCACTGGCAACCAGCCCCAAACTTCCATAGTCCTTGGGAAGAAAGCATCACCTTGCTGATGCCTCAATTTGGGGTTTCTCCTAGCCTCAAAACTGTGAGCCAATAAATTCCCACTGTTTGAGCCAATTGATTTTATGGTATTTTAGCAACCAGGAAGCTGAAACACATAGAGACATAATGTAAATGTAAACACAATACATAATCTTGGACTAGGTCTGATAATAGAAAAGAAAAGAGTTTAAAGGGCATTATTGGGATATATAAAAAATTGGAAGCTTTATATCAATGTTAAATTTCTTGAACTTGATAACTGTACTTAAGATGGTCACATGTTAATATTCTTGTTCTTAGGAACTATACAGGGAAGTATTGTGTGTTCATGAAGCATGATGTATTCAACCTACTCTCAAATGTTTAGGAAATAGATAAACAAATAGTGGATGGATGGATAGATAGACAGATAGAATGATTTAGCAACTGTGATAAAATGTTAACATAAGTGAATCTGGGTACCTAGGGGGAGTATATTGGAGTTGTCTGTGTGGGTTTTGCCTTATTTTTGTAATGGTTCTTGTTTTAGTTTCCTTGATTGCTCACGCAAATACAATGCTTGAACAATGGGAATTTATTAGTTCATGGGTTTGAGGCTAGGAGAAATTCCAAATCAAGGTATCATCAAGGCAATGTTTTTCCTCCCGAAGACTGGTATTCCGGGCCTAGCTACTGGTGATCCTTGGTTCTGGATTCCTCTGTCACATGGCAATGCACATGGCAGCCTCTCCTGGCCTCTCCATTCTCTTCCAGTTTCCATTGACATTCAGCTTCTTGCTTCCTGTGGCTTTCTCTCTCTGTCTGAACTTCATTCTGCCTATAGAGGACTGCAGTAATAGGATTAAGACCCATCCTGATTGAGTTGGGCCACAACTTTACTGAAATAACCTCATCAAAATGTTCTACTTACAATGGGTTCACGCCGACAAGAATGGATTCAGTTTAAGAATATGTTTTCCTGGGGTCCAGTCAGGTCCAAACCACCACAGTCATGTAAGTCTGAAATTGTTTCAAAATAAAAAGTTTAAGAAAATAAAAAAAGGGGGAAGTATACTTCTCTCATAGAAGTGGGTAAAAGTAGTGAATATTGCTGAACAATAAAGGATTCTACTCAAGCTGTGGAGGGGTATTGTGAGGGGAGAGAGTTGACTAGTTTGAAGGCACACAACAGAGCAATTTCAAAACTGGAATAATAATGTATTCTATATTTTATAAATGGGAAATTCTATTATATATATTTTAATATAGTGCTCTATATTATATTCTGTATCCTCTTGGAAACCGAAATGTTTGTTTCAAATGATATAGTAAACTATTGCCTCTTTAATGCTCATTGGAGGCAGCAGGAAGGGTAGGTTTTGAGGTATTTTTTAGTGATAGTTTTTTCCTCTCCACCCAGTAGACATACACACACCAACACCCATACACTTCCACACCTACATGGAGGGATGGAGGGAGAAAGGAAGAAAAGAAGGGTGAGAGAGAAAACATAAATCTAGAAATGTAATTATTTGCCAAATTTAAAGCTGAACCAGCCCTAATTGAATTTGGAGCTGAGGTTTCTCTCCTTGGTAGTTAGGAATTTTGTGGACAAAATGGAAGCTGTTAAGCAATCCCCTTACCAAGTTTGTCATTTTGATAACATGAAAGTAAAGTGTGGATTGATAGTCAGGACAACAAAGCTGGCAAAGCCAAGATATGTATTCCTTTTCCCTCAATAGGAATGTGAAACAGAAATTATTATTTTTTACCATGTATAAGTATCTTTCTTTCTCTCAGTAAAACAGGATGTGCTGGCAAGATGGGTTAATCAGAAGCTATAGGAAAGAAGACCGTTTTCTTCCTTGACATAAACTCTATGCATATCAAAAAAGGAATTGCTATAGAAGAGAGAAATATGATTGCAGCTGTGACGGGTGATATATGTACGAACAGCCTGCAACTCTCACCCCAGCATCACTCCGGAATCTACTCTCCACACACTGACTGAGCTGCAGATGGTCTTCTTGCTTTTCTGATGGCAGATATCTCTAAACTGTTGAAATTGCCAAACACTTAACTTTTTGAATGAGTTTTCAGAAACTTCCTACAGATTTCTTCTTTACTGCAATGAATGTCAAAAGAGACAAATAGCAGCCCTACACATCACAAGCCAAACAAGCTACTTTGGTGGAGATGTGTTATGTTGCTTTGTTTAAGGAAACTCAATGAATGGAATTTCCTATGAGGCAAAAGGCAAAATTCACACTTGCCAATAATGATTCTACTCATTTTAAATTTTGTGTTTTGCTTCTTTTTAATTTGTGCTTTGAGATTTCATAAATATGTGATAGAATACCACAGAGTTTACCTGGTGGATGCTTTCCTTGCTTTGAGATGCCATTAAATTAATGGGAGCATTGGCATACTTCAATAGAAACCCTACATTTGCCCCATAGGCATAACTATTACTTTTTCTCTGCAGGAATTGAAATTAAAATTTTCAGTGACGGAAGGGAGGGATTTGGTGGCTTAAATGTCTTTATGTAAAATTTGCCTTTCTGTAGCTAAACAAAAAATCTATTTTTCACTTCTGTCACTAGCTTGCCTTCAACTCCTAAAATAAATAGAAGAGTTAATCTGGGAGAACAAAAGAGTCTTTTCTGATATGACAAAAAAGGGATACAAAGGGAAGGATAGAAAGACCAGTGTTTTTCTTTTTCATTAACATTATGTTACTTATGAAATGGTTTTGATGAAGCATATTTTCCAAACAAGCAGGCAAACACCCACCACTGATTTGAGTATATATAGGTTGCATAGGAGAATAGAAAACAAGTGGGGCTTGGAGTCAAATAGATCGGTATTGAAATTCCATCTCTTCAAATGGCAAACTGGGTAAACTTGAGTGAGATATTTAGTGACTATGAGCTTTAATTTCTCCTTCTGGAAAAATAAGGATAATATTACCCATTCCATAAAGTTGTTATGAGGATTAAAATAATATATATGAAGTTCCTGGCCCTTGGTGGGTACTCAGTAAATGATAACATTTACTGTACCATTATATTTGAAAAGTAGTAGTGCATGGCAAGCAAGAAGATTGCTGGCCAGTCAGAAGATACTGATCCTGGGAGGAAGCAAGCCTTCTAGCCTCCGAAATTGAGAGCCAATAAATCCCTGTTGTTAAGCCAACTCATTGTATGGTATTTGTTGTAACAGCTAGGAAACTAAAACAGATGGTATCAAATATCTCCCTAGTCCCTTCTTTCTGGAATTTGCCACTCTACCCACAGTGGTGGGCCTTACTCATCTTTATATATAATGAGTGTGCCCCACCTTCTGACCATAACTAATTGGATTAGATCTAGACGCTTGACCCAAGCTTGATTAAATTAATTTTCTCTCCCCAGAATTTGGTATTGCTTAAGCTAGCCTGGATTTTGAACATGGAAGCATTTACTCACATTCGCTTGAATAGTCTTGTTGGAGAAAAGATGTATTGTATTACTTCATTTCCTTAAATGGCAACAGAACATAGAATTAAAAAATGAAATAAGAAGAGAAAGTTCAGAAACAATCAAATATGATTCTGAAGTCCTTTGTAACAAACTTCTTTCTTTTCCCACATTCTGGGGATAGAGCAAACACCCGGTTTCCTTCTGGTGTCACAGCTCTTGTTTATTAAGGATAACATAAGTGCAATCTTCAGAAAAGTTATAGTGTTTTTCATAATAAAAACATCAAAATCCTTTATTTTTAATTACATTCTTCATGGTTAAAAAAGAATGAAAATACATGTAGAATCCCATTTTTACTATTGGTCCTACCTCTGCCTGCTGGAACTGTGAATTCTAAATCCTCAGGCAACTGACACCTGCCAGAGCCGCCAGAGATGTCTGTGGAGAGGACAAGGCAAATGTGCCTTACTATGTGTCTTACTCCAAACCTCTACAAAGAACTTAAGAGGTGAGGGATGAATAACAAATACACATCAAGAGGTTCTTACCATCTCCACTCCTCACCTACATATAGACCACTTCAAACACTTCCTTCAATTTTTAGTTCTGCTACTACCCTTTCAGAGAAAAAAAAAAAGAACTTAAAAAAACAAATGCAGGGTAAAGAATATAATGAACAAGATTTCTCTCTAAATACTATGCAACCACACATTTTCCTCTGGGTTCTACTTGGCATTGTACTGCAGCACTTCTCAAACTTTAATATACACACAAATCAACTGGGGGTCTTGTTAAAATTCAGATTCTGATTATAGAAATTTGGGGTGGGGCTCAGATTGTGATTTCCAACATGTTCAAAGGTGATGCCAATGACCATCACTTTGATTAGCAAGGTTCTAAGAAATAGTGGAAAGAGAAGGGTAGATAGCTCCTCCCAATTTAGGACAATGCTTCAGACAACTTTTTCATTACTAACCAAATGGGGGAAAAAAAGAGACTGGAGGGGGAACCTAAAAGGAAATCTAAAGAGAGCCTATCACATGGACATAGGAATATCCAACCTTCCCTTACCTTGTGGCTGCACAGCATTCTGGGTTTTGACCAATATCTCCACTTGAGTTCAGGAGTGAAATAGGGGGATAAAGAGGTTTGTTTGCCTTTGTGGTAATACTTTCGTAAGATATATCATTAGAATGGTAGGTGGAACTTCTTTAAGAAAATAAATCCTGTGACCCAACAAAATCATTTGTGACAGTTTGAGATTACTTTATGAATCCCAAAAAGGGAAAGGTTATATTTGTAAACTAATCTATTCCTCTGGGTATGATATCCTTTGATTATGCTAAATTCAGTTGAGAGGCCCTTGATTAGATTACCTGTTAAGATTGCTTTGAGTCCCCAACCCCTTGCTGGGTCTGATATAAATGGACACTCACACAGACAGACACAAGAAGACACACAGAGGAGAGAACTTTGTCATTTTGATCCTGCCATGTGACAGAAGTCTCAAACAGCTAAAGCCCCAGGGAGAGATGGACCATCTGCCTGATAACTTAGAGCTGACTTTGGGAAGAGGGCTGAGACTGATCTAGGAAGCCCTGAGAGGAAGGCTGAAACATGGCAGAGATCCCCACCAACTTGCTTCAGCACGTGGTAGCTGACTTTCGTAAGACAATACCTCTTAGGGTACCTTGAGTTGGACTTTCCATGGCTTTGGGACTGTAAGCTTTAAGCCCAAATAAATACCCTTTATAAAAGCCAACAGATTTCTGGTACTTTGCATTGGCACCCCTTTAGCAGACTGATACACCACTGAATGTAATTTTGGTGTGGGGACCCAGGTTTGTGTTTGTTTATATTGTACAACAGGTGATTCAATACCTTTTCCTAGTTAAGAATGTCTGAATAACAATACTAGTGTGCTCCTGGAAAATATTTTATCCAATTTAATTGAATGAGGCTCTGTTCTTATCAAAGCCTATGTTAGCACTTCTTTTTTTCCTTTTCCACTTTAAATTTATTTTATTTTGTTTTTAAAGCGGCTTTAGATTTCATAAATGATACATCAAAAATATAGAGGGATTCCCATATACCCCACCCTTCCCCCTCCCATGCTTTTCCCCATTAACAGCATCTTTCATTAGTGTGGTACATTTGTTACAGTTGATGAATACATATTGAACCATTGCAACTAACCATGATCAATAGTTTACATTATAGTTTATACTTTGCACTGCACATTTTTTATAGGTTTTGACAAATTTTATAATGGCCTGTATCTGTCATTGCAATGTCATTCAGAACAATTCCAATGTACACAAAATGTCCCATATTACAACTATTCTTCCCTCTCCTTCCCCTCAGAACCTCTGGTGACCACTGCCTTTATATCAATGTTACAAGATCTCCATTGCTGAATAATAATATCTACTTTAGTCCATAGTTGCATTCTGTCCTTATATTTGTTTATTCCTCTATCTTGAGGATTTGGGAATAGTGATGCCCAACTCTACTACTGATTGAGAGGGGGCTTAGATCCCATGGGGCAGATGGATGGAACTGTCCTTGCTTGCATTTGTAGATACTCTTTGTTTTTTTGGAATGGGCATAGTCCATCATCATCCTTTTGTTAGTTGTCCTGGGCAAATCCAATGAACTGGAGAGCAGTTGTTGGCCACATCTCTGCTGAAGTTCAGGTCTCAACTGACATATGAATTGACCAAAGATTTAAGTCTCTGGTACATCAATTTAATGAATATAGCACTAATTATAGGTTCAAATAAAAGGAGAAGAGCCATGTGTAGGGAAATTATAAATGAGCCTAACTCTGTTACATTGGAGAACATATATTCCAAGGTAAGGTCCACTGACAGGGTGCTGAATTCCTGAGACTGTCTGACCTGCCTATAGTGTCTAGATGTCTCTAGAGCTCTCAGGAGCACCCCTGCTTGAGGCACTGTTTACTGTGGCACTCAATGAGATCCTCCTGAGACATGCATAAGAGTAACCTCTGGAATGATCTCCCTACTCCCTTTGAAACCTCTTAGCCATAAAAACTCATTTGTATTTAATATTTCCCCCTTTTGGTCAATGTCTTTTTCCAAATGCATTGCTAGTTGGCTCCAAATGCATTGTTTGGTGCCAGGGAGACTCATCCTCAGGAGTCATGTCCCACACTGGGGGGAAGGTAGAGATTATATGCTGAGATTGGCTTAGAGAAAGGCCACATTTGAATAACAAGGAGGCTTTCAGGAGGGAACTCTTAGGCATCATATAATCCTAAGTTTCAATCTCACAAGAACAAGGTTTATAAGTACAGCCATCAATGTCAAGGGCATGGCATATTGGTTTGTCCTCCTTTGGTTAGCACTTCTTGTTGATTGAGGCTGATGGTGATTTCATTGCCCAGGAAAATCTATTTTAATAGGTACATTAGTAAGTCCTTGACAATATAAAGAAAAACATTATTTTAGTACATTATTGATATATAATGCTTTATTTAATTATATTTATACTATTAAGGCTACAGAATATAATTTGTAATTTTTATTGCTACATGGCTGATTAGAACTGGTCTAGAAGAGCATTCACAACTTTGTACTTTCAACCACATACCCACCAATCCCCAGTGTTCACCTGGTCCCTCCCTAACCCTCCCGTCAGTTCTGCTTTTACGGCACTATGACAAGGAAGGGTTACTGGTTTAGGATGTTGTATAGGGGGGCATTCAGGACATGGCACACCTGAAGCAGGCTTTCAGGGAGTGTGCGAGTGATCATTTTGTCATATGTGTTGTATCAGTGAGTGGAGATCCACATAATGAGTGGGAAGGAGCTGGACTCCCATCCTGGGGAGGACTGATATGTTCTCAAACAGAGGGGTGGGAGTCTGTCAAGAGCATGGGCAGTTCCTAATAGGGGAAAGAAAGAAGTGTCAAGACCTCAGTGTTGTTGCAGGTAACTATGAATCTTGTCATCCAAGGAGTGAAGCTGGGTGGTCACCATGGGCCCCAAAGGGAGGTGAAGGAAGGAATTGAATAGAGAGAACAGGGAGCATTTAGTGGGCAATGGAAGTGTTCTACATGATCTTGCAATGATGGACACAGGCCATGTTAAATATCATCAAAATTTATAAAAGTGTATGGTCTAAAATGTAAACCATAATGTAAACCATTGAGCATGGTTAGCAGCTATGTTTCACTATTTGTATATCAGTAGTAACTAACGTACCATCCACACATAAAAAGGTATTAATACGGGAAGGGGGGAAAAGGGGGAGGATCTTGGGTATCTGGGGGTCTCCTGTATTCTGTACGTGACTTTACTGTGACCTAAAACTTCTTTGAAAACAAAATTTAAAAAGTAAGACACTGGGGAATAAATGGAAGAAAATGGCACTGTACATACAGGACAACTGAGATTACAGTGGTGAAAGGCAAAATGTCAAAAAAATTTTTTTCAATATTTGTCATTATTTTTTAATAACCAAATTTTTAAATTTTATTTTATTTTGAGTTTTCTTTAAAATGTTATGTATTTTATTTCTTATGATTAAACCTAACATTATTATTTCATTTTCCTATTAATTGCATTTGGCTATTTTATTGGCTTCATTTTTGAAGAAGCTTTAGATCACAGAAGGGTTATAACTGGGCAGGGGAGGATCATTGGTGTGGGGCATCAGTAATGAGGGATACATGGGAGGAAGTTCACCTGGACATACATATAAGGTATATAAATATGTTCAAATGCTCACGGGGCATTGTCACAGTGGGTGGAGACTCACACAATAGCTGAGAGAATATTGAATTCCCATTCTGGAGAGCTCTGTCATGTTCCCTAATGGAGCAGCAACTGTCTCCTAAGTGCAGGGGCAATGACTGACAAAGAAGGATGGTCCATTGATGGGCCCTTGATGTCAACAACTGTTTGTGAACCTTTTCTCTTGAAATTGAAACTTAGCCTAGTGTTATGGGGTGCCTAAAAATTGCCTCCTGAGAGCCTCCTTGTTGCTCAAATGTGGACTCTCTCTAAGCCAAACTCAGCATATGAATGCATTACCTTCCCCCCAGCATGGAACATGACTCCCAGGGATGAGCCTCCCTGGCACCGAAGGATTACTACCAAGCAATTTTTCCAATGCAACTGGAAAAAGACCTTGAATAAAAGGGAGAAAATGTAAAGACAAATGAGTTTATATAGCTAAGAGACTTCAAAGTGAGTGAGGAGGTCATCCCAGAGGTGATACTTATGCACATCTCAGCAGGATCTCATAGACTGTCAAAGTGGATACTGCCTCAAATAGTGGGGCTCCTGAGGGCTCTGGAGACACACAGGTCCTATGGTCAAGGCAGATAGCTCCAGAGTTTTGTGCCTTGCCAGTGGGCCATACTTTGTGTTTGTGCTCCTGAGAGTGACAGAGTTGGACTCAGTTATGGCTTCCCTACACATGGCTCATCTGTCCCTTCTATTTGAACCTGTACTTGGTGCTGGAGTGTGTAGGTATACACCCAAGAGACTTGAATGTTTGGGCTGTCCATGTGCCAGCTGAGCCCTGAGCCTCAGCACAGTTGCAACACCTATATCCAGTTCATTGGACTTGCCCAGCACAGCTAACAAGGAGGTGAGGATGGCAACCACCATATCAAGGAACCAAGAGAGCCTACAACTGCAAGCAAGAGAATCCCATCCATCAGTTGTATAGGACTGAAGCTCCCTCTCAATTAGAAGTGGAATGGACATCACCATCCCAGAATTCTCAGGATTGAAGAAGGAACTATGGACTAGAGTGGACTTGCTGGTATTCTACTGTAGACTTATTATGATTCTAGCAATGGAAGAAATTACAGCATTGATGTGGAGGCAGTGGCCACTGGAGGCTCTGGGGCAGGGGAAGGGAAAGACAGGTGTAATGCAGGGATTTTTTTGGGACTTGGGAGTCGTCTTGAATGGCATTGCAATGACAGATGTAGGCCATTTTATATCTTCCCATAGCCTGCAGAATTGTGTGGGAGAGAGTGTAAACAACAATGTGAACTATGGTCCATGCTCAGTGGCAATGCCCAGGGTGCGTTTATCAATTGCAATGAATGTGCCACAATAATGAAGGATGTTGTTTATGTGGGAGGGTGTGGGAGGTGGGAAGAGTGGGGCGTATGGGAATCCCTATATTTTTTGTGTAACATTTGTGTAATCTAAGTATCTTAAAAATTTTTTTTTTAAATATATGTTTTTAAAAAACTGGTCTAGAGAGCAGGATTCTTCTCTAGACCTCTTTTATGTGAATAGTTCTTAGTAGTCTACAATTTATTTTTATGTATATTACCAAATTTAATCCTGAAAACAGCCTGGTAAAATAGACAAAATAGTTTCCCACTTCATACATGGGGAACCTGAGACTGAAATAAGTTAAGTATTTGCCCAAAGTCACAAAGTGGCAAAGCCAGGACTTATACAAGTTCTGATAGATACTTATTCTCAACCTCTATGATGCACTGCCTAGTTTTTAATCACTGTAAAGAATTTTAAACAAAAAATCTACTGTTCAATTCTTATTGAAAATAGTCTTTCATTTTAAAAACATAAATGTTTGATTTATAATTTTCTGTCTTCGTCATTAGAAGAAAAATTTGATTAATACCCTTTGTCCTTCTGGCTTTATATTTGCATCCTCTGGTCTCCATGCAAAGGCCAGATTGGGAGTTGAGTAGCAGAAGGAGATGAAACCAGAATAAAATAAATAGAAACCATTTCACTGGTAACAGTTTTGTTATATTCTCTTCTAGAAGGAGAGATTTAAAAAGGGTTATTTTATCACCATCTGTGAGAAATTCAGTTTCAATTACAAAAAATATTTGAAAATAATTTATGAAGCAAGTTTTGTCCTAAACTGTGAAAAAATAGTTTTGAACAGAAGGCTGTGGTAACCAGTGGAGTAAGTCACTTATTCCCTATGAAGTAATCTTGATGTCACTGAAGAATGCTGAGCCTCCAAATGGACTGCAGGAGAGGGAAAAAATATATTCATACCAAACTCACGCCCCCAGAGATTTTACCTCTTAAAAGTAATCTGCCTAATTACAAAATCCTTTAGCAGCTGAATGCTATTCCTTATAGCCCTGCAGCTGTCTCTTGCATTTTCATTTCTATGGAGCCAATGTTTATTTCTATCAGAAGACTCTAAATCACACATAGTTTGACACTTCTAGTTTGTCTTCTTTAACTGAAAAGGTTAATTTAATGCTTTCTCCACTACATGTTAGATATAGTTTTGAAAGTAGCAGCTTCATGTAAAGAAAGAGGTTCAGAATATGGCCTTCTCCTTACCTAGATTCACAGGCTGTCACAAAGATTGTCATCATAATCCAATTCTAAGTTGGAGTCTCATGTCAACATGTATTGTCTCACCAGTTGTGGTGGATGCTATGGTGTTTTGGCTGCCCAGATCGAAAGGCTCTCATTTCCCAAGTTTCTGGGCATTTTGAAGGTTGGAGGATCACACTTGAGCCTTCTCAGGGAATTGCCCTTGGCAGAAGTGAGCTGTCTCATTCAAAGGTATATGGGATCTGTGAAGCAGTAGATATAAGTGTACAAAGACTAGGCTTTTGCCTCTATTTGGGCAACTTGAAGGTTCGCCTCACATCCAGGGTGCCCCATGGGATTGGCTGACGTTTCTGCTGTAAATGCATCTTCAACATCTCTCTCTGCCCAGCCCTTGTTTCCCACTTTCCTTACAAGTGATGCTCCCAAGAATACTCCCCAATAAACCTGTTGTATATGGAGCTCAGAGACTCAGAGATTCTTTCCTTGGATTCTGACTGCATCACCACCAATGCCCTAGAATGCTTGACTGCATTGCAGAAACATCTTTCATAAGTCCTTTCATTCATCCAACAAATATTTTTCAAGTTTCTACTTGAAAAATATTTCAAGTAGAAATGTTCAATCATAGTATTAGTTGCAGGAAATAAGCTGGTAAATAAGGCAAATAAACCTAACTTTGTAAAGATTATATTCTGGTGGAGTATATAAGGAAAGAAACAGGTATTTAAAATAAACTGTAATATGTGCTACAATAATGGAAGTCCAGGCAGGGAGGACCAATTGCTGGGGAATCAGGGAAGAGTTCCTAAAGGAAACGATGACTTGCTGAGAACTAAAGAGTAAATAGGAATGAAGGAGATTGCAGGTAGCAGGACATATTCCAAGTGGAGGAAACATTGGGTTTTTAGGCTGTGAGGACAGAGACAGTGTATGAGTCATTGAAAGGCACTCAATGTGGTTGGAATTTAGAGTTCAAGACATAGGAGTGACAGACATGAGAGCCATAGTAAAGAAAGCCATTTTTGGATTTTTTTTTTATTATTAGGAGGTACTGGGGATTGAACCCAGGACCTTGTACATGGGAAGCAGGCATTCAACCACTGGAACTATAGCTGCTCCCCTGTAGGATTTTGAAAAAATATTTCAGCAGCTCTCTTGTGATAGTAGGCATTTAGTAAATGACACATTTATTTATTTATTTATTTATTTATTCATTCATTCATTTAATATATACACAGTCTAGGCCTAATTACTCACCACTACTGATACAAGACCTTTCTGATTACTCTAACCAGTGTTCCTTGAGGAGGTTTTCCAATCTGGCTCTAGGATTAGACCCTTTGAGAGCTCTAACTACTGTTCCCTCTGATCCTTTCAAATAGTTTTTAGCCTCCAGTAGTTTCTTCACATGCATCTGCTATTCGATACTTGAATATCAGGGGTGAATACTCCACATGCCTCTAGAGTTTTCTCTGTTCTCTCTACCCTCTGGCAATCTAGTCGCCTTCTTCTCCCCATCTGTCTCCTTACCACAGGGTGTCTTCTGAGCTTCACTTTGGTTCTCCCTTCCTACACCAAAACCAGGTTGATTGTGGGGTTCACCTCATTTGTTTTCTCTTAGAAATCACTGCTCTTTGTTTCCTGATATCTAGTGTAGAGAGGAAGGAGAATGGTGTGTGTGGTTTTTTTTGCATAAGAAATCACCTTCCCAGCCCATCTCCATCAATATGGTGTGGGGAAATCATAAATTAAATTTGTGTTACTATACCTAACTTTGTGAAAATATATCTAAGCATTATCCTGTGAGTTTTTAGTATATTCCTTCCTCCTCTGCTTCCTCCCATGTATCTCAGTCACCCCTTACCATACCAAGCAGATGAAGAAAAGAGCACTCAAAGATTTGGATGCAACTGTACTGTATTGAACAAGTTTTTTTCCCTCCCTTTGGAGGGGGTTGATGGGGTTGGGAAAAGAGGCATGTGGAATGTGTGTGTGTGTGTGTGTGCGCGCGTGTGTGTGTGTATGCGCCAGGGTAGGGGTGGGGGAATGTTGTTGTGTGTGATTCAACTTGAGGGGGAAGCAGTAGAATAACCAGGTTCCTGGAAGGTGGCTGGGGATAAGAATCTTCTCTTGCAGGGCCAGGGAGAGTGAGGAAGGACTTGATACTTCAACTGTCCTAGAGCCTGGAGTTTCATTGTCCTATGGACAATATGTCAACCAACTTTCTTGTCACTTTTAAGCTTCCAGAACAGAGAGTAGGAAATGGTGGCAACTTACATGGGAGTGGAGTTGTGAAAAAAACATCTTGCCCCCATATCAAAGTTGAAATTAACTAGAACCATCTGGGCCTTCCTCCATAAGTCATGTCACACTACAACTTACACTACTACCTTTATGTATCTCCTCTGGGTGATAACCTCCTTCCTCTCATCAAGATACTCTTTGCTTTCCTGACTTTTTCATCTTCTTTAGTATCAAAACCTGCTAAAGAAGATATACAAACCTCTAATGATGCAATCACCCCAACTAGACCATTACAGAAATGCAGTAGAGTAATAATTATTGAAAAATGAAGAGCACCATTATTGAAAGACAGAACTAGGAAAACATAGCAAACAGGTGATTTTCTTCTTTCTTCAATTGTCATATTTACATTTTACATTCCATGGCTCAGATGAATTCTATATCCTTTGATTTATACCATCTGTTCACTGTAGTTACAAGGTCTCATACATGAACTTTTGCCATAAATATTGGCTGACTGAGAGACACAGTGTGAGCCTCTTAAAATTTCTAAGCCCTACTTTTCCTTCTACAAAATTATTCTTTTAACTATTGTTTCTTAAGAATGTGCAATACTTTAAAGTGTCTTAAAACCTGGGTTCCAGGATCTGAACAGAACACTACAGAAGTTCTACAGCATCTGCCTTCACTCCAATTCCCTTCCTGGGAAGGTAGAGCTTTAATATCAGGTGCTTTAACCTGGCTAGAAGAGGGGACAGCTCTTAAAACTGACATGAGAGTGGTAGGAGCCTGCATCAGGCAGCTGCCAGGCGCTTCATCCAAGTAGGATCTATACATGCATCAAGGACAAAACCAAAGTTAGAAGAAGTAATATTCTGTCTGTTCATTAGCTATGCCATTTTCATAGCTGATAGCACCTCTGAGTAAATCTCAATCGTGGTGATGCCATCCTTCTTGCTTCGGCACTTTCATAATCCCTGTCAAGTCGAGGATTTCCATATGCTATTCACCGGTTCTGACCAGAAACAGATCCAAGTCCAGTGATTTGATGAAAGTTAGTGTCATTTCTCACGGCCTCAGGTTAAAATTTGCAGGCTAGATGACACACAGTTTGCTATTTAAAGTTAAATTCTACACACTTCCTAGAAACCACAGATACCAATACCATTATTATATTTTGGACATAGCATTAAGCACTTTACAAACTATTTATTTCCCCCTTTGCAAATCTTTAAGTTAGGTAACTCAGAGAAACCAAACTTATACATTGTTAAAACATGCCCATAAACCCATAAGGTCAGAGTAGGTCTTTGACCACTATTCAAGTAAACCTCTGGAATCATGTCCTCTCTTCAGAGCTGACAGAAATTCCCATTAAGAGAAACACCTTTGGTTGTGAATCTCCTTTTCAGTCCCTTTCCCTGCAAATCTCTCCACCACTAGGTCAAACTGTTTAATCAAATGATACTTTTCCTCACTGAAGATTAGACATTTCTTCTTTAGCTGATGTTCTTTCTTCTACCTTGTTAGAAATTCAAGAAAAAAAGGTAGAGGGTAAAGAATAGGATGAGACTGGATAATAAATTAATAACTTCTCTAACAACCAATTAGAGAAACTAAAGATATTTAGTTAATTTAAACGGAATTTTCCTACACGGAAAACATTGTTGAGTGCCTACTCTTTGTCATGCACTTGCTGGACATGGAATGCAAAAATGTCTGTGCCTTTGAAATCTTGCTATCTTGTTTAGGAGTTTTTCTCATTAAATCAGTAGGCATCAAACAGGGCCAGGTATCATAAGTCTTCCACTTCTTTTGCTGTAGCTTATTAGCTGATAATTTCAGTAAAGTGGCTTAATTGTGTCAAATCATTTTCAACAATTCTTTTACAGAAAATGATTCTGAAAATAAGCAGTTTTCCACAACACAGAGAGAGATTTAACTGGGAAACAGCCATTACCAATAATGGAGTTTATAGAACTCCATTTCATTGCCATTTAAAGGTCAAATCTGAAAGCCTTTTTTAATGTTATTTCCTTTCAAAGAAGTCGTTTCTGTCAAAATAATGTTACTCAATTCAAAAATGACCATCTCTGTTTTTCCTATGTTTTAGTTTGCTAAACACTGCCAATGCAAAAATACCAGAAATGCGTTGGCTTTTATAATGGGAATTTATTAGGATAAAATCTTCCAGTTCCTTGGCTTTGAAAATGTCCAAATCAAGGCATCATCAGAGATGCTGTCTAGCTAAAAGTAGGCTGCTGCCAGACACTGGACTCCTGCTGCGTGGCAAGGCAAAATGGTGGCTGCACTCTGCCTTCTCCTCCAGACTCACTTTCACCCTGAACTCAGCTGTGGGCCGTCACACATGTGGTTCGTCTCTCCCCAGGCCTCTTCTCTTCAGCTTTGGCCTGCCCCACTGATTTCAGCCTCTGGCCTCTCTCTCAGCCTCTCAGAGTTTTTCTGTCTTTTTGCAGCTGTAGGCAATCCTGAAGTCCTCTCTTACATGGCAGGGTAAAACTGGTAGCTGTCTTTCTCTGTGTGTATCTGTCCTTTCAGTCCTCAATTTATATGAGTTCCTTGAGAGGATTAGGACCCACCCTGAACCCCAAGTCTAATCAACAGCCCTTAACTAAAGTGATATAATCAAAAGTTTTAAGGGAATCTAACCAGAAGCTCCTATATACAATAGGCTTGCATGTACAGGAGTGGGATAACTTAAGAACATGATTTGCTGGGGTTCACAAAAGAACTCAAACCAGGACAACCTGTATTCACGATTATTAATTTTTCTAGACCTTTGCCTCACTAATGATTGAGGTCTAGTGGCACATTACATGCAGTATAATGTAGTGATATATACACACATATCCTTATTTGTAACTCATGAAAGTGAAGTTTTCTTGTTCTTATTGTTGTTTTATTCCTATTAACCTTATTCTCTTTACTCCTATGAACCTGTGTTAAACCTTTTAAGTGTAGAGACTGCCTACCAAGTGAGGTGATTGGGTGATTAAAGCCATAGGCTCCATTTGAAGAAAGGACATTTTACTCTTAAGTCTATTCTAATCAGCAATCAGTGATGTCTCCTCTTTGAATAGCAGAGAGCAATCTCCTGGGCTCCAACATAGTCCAATCTTCTGGCTTTCTGTTTAGGAACCATCAGTTAGCAACACTTGAGCATCCCCAGCCTCTGTAATTCCAATTGACTCTTGGTGTCTGAAGTTGTAGGTTGTTTCTTTGGTTAATTCAGATTCATTTAGATATATCTCTGTTCTTTTCCAGAACCTATAAATTGGCCAGGATAATGAATAAAGGGGGAAAACAAAAAACATGAAAACCTTTGGTTACATCTTGATCCTCATTCCCAAGCACACAATTACAAAAGACAGGCTGATCTTGGTTGTGCTTCACTTAGGAAAATGACCACTGGATACTAATTGGAGAAGTGATACATCTCCAAGGTTTTACAATACCAAACCAAAAAAAAAAAAAAAAAAAAGCCTGGATTCCAGTCCTACCGTAAGCACATTGAAAAATAGGACCCTGGCATGCACGCTTATTAACCAAGCACTATTATCTGCCAGAAAGATGAAATTTCACCTCAGTTTGCAGTCAACAGGGTTTCTCCTGACAACTGTTGGCTGTTTGCAGTACAGATGTGAAAGGAGCTGCATACCTAGCTTTCTCCCTTCGTGGTAAGGAAAGGGCTGAACAGAGGTGGAGTGCAAACTGTAAGAGCATTAGGAAATGAGCTGTAGCTCTTCTCTGTTTATCAACATCTAATTTACACGTAAAATCAAGCAACTATGAATGAATTAGGTGCTCACAAAACAAATGCGCTGGATTAATGAGCTATGTCAATGATTAAGAACACATAAATATTATGAAGGGCACTTTATAAGTTTGTTAATTTGGAGGGAAATTATATGATACATAATAATAAAAGATTAAATTTCAATACTGTAGACATATATTGTATTACTCTGTTTTGCTGTGCAACCCCCAACCATGAAATACAGCACTAGCATGCCTTTCTCTCCCACATATTTGCAGGTAGACTGGTGTAACTCTGCTTCCAGCTACATTCTGTAGGTGGGGCAGACTAGACAGGGGCACAGGTATCTGAACCATCTGCTCCTGACAGAGGTCAGGAGTTCCTATAATGGTGGATAGAAATGAAAGATTCCTCTCAAGACCTTGGCTCGGCCTTGGCACACTGTCACCTCTTCCCACATTCCATTGGCAAAAGCAAGTTACCTGGCCAAGACCAGCTCCAGCAGGTCAGGGATGAATACTTCTCCACAGAGGTCAGGAGAAGAGGCTATTCATGGAACAATGAGCTAATTTACCACATGTATTTTCCATAATTTAGAAAATATTAATAATTAAGAAAGACAAAAATAAAAATTACTGATTATCCCATCACCCAGAGATTATTAGAGTTTGTCTTTACTGTCTATCCTTCTTGTCTTTTATTTATGGTCACAGAGTGAAGTGAGTGGTTGGGAGGCATTAGTGAAGCAGTGTGAGAAAGGGGAAGAGTTAAGGCAGAAGAGAAAAGGAGAAAGACTGGCGCAGTTCCCACAGCTGAGTGGGACAGTAAATCACACTGCCTGTGTTTTTTTATGCCTAACTCATTAGCAACTAGCTACATAATCACCAGCACATTAATTAGCATCTTGGAGCCTCAGTTTTTATCTGTAAGATGGGGATAATAATTTTATCTAATTCACATGGCAGATGTGAAGATTAAATGAGTTATAGAACATAGAATAGAATTTGAGATGATGAACACTCAGTAAAAATTATCTACTATTCTCAAAAATACGGTGACAGGGCTTTGTCTTGGAGTATTGGCCTCTTTGTTTTCTGTGCATTTTCCACATTCTGCTCTGTCACTGGTAACTCAAGGATCTCTTTCCCTTCCCAGGCAGTGGCAGAAGCAGAAATAAAACATTCAAAGTGAACACTGGCATTATGCAAGAGAGTATGATTTGGAAGTGTGTTTACAGAGTGGCAGAGAGAGGTTTTCTGCTATCAGAGCCTAAATCAGTGATCATCATGTATTTCTTAAAATAATTTTGAAGAACTGTGCATGCCCTTGTACATTTTTAATTTGACATCTAAAATTTTCATATTAAGTTCAAATCAATGCAAAGAATATGGTTTCTGTAATTTGGTCAGTATGAGCACTTTAAAATAGAGTTATATGACTCTTTTAAATAGATCCAATTAAATTTAAATATCATAATGATTTGAAAGAAAACATTAACAATTTTTTCTTTGACATTTGGGAATTTTACATTTGTTTTTTTCCCTTGAATTAATATTTCCATCCCATTTTCTTTTACCATGGAATTGTATCTTAATGCATTTTTCTTTATGCCTGCAAGATAAGCTACTATCTTCTTTGCAATGAAAAATTATATCTTAAAAATGGAAAATCTCTTTGATCAAAAGGTTGGAAACATTCAAAATTTTCTCTGACAGGAGTTAGTATTATTACTATGCATCATAGGTATCATATAAATATTGCTATGCAATTATTGAACATGAAAAGTAAACATTATTAGAAATGCATCTTGATAAAATTAGTGGTATTTTTTTTTTCATTTAATTCTTCCCATAGTGAATGCATAATAAATTGTTAGAATGGGATAGGGTCTGCATCAATTGTATGCCTATTTGTTTCTTTTTACAGATGTGAACACTGAGAAAATGTGCTCAAATAAATCAGTAGATAGAAATAGAAGTAAGTGTTTATTTCTCTTTCAGAGCTATGCCACTTAACTCTTTAAATGCTAAAAATCATATTGCCATAACACCAAAATTGTTTTTTAATTATTTTTAATTAAGTCCCACTTCAGATTGGCAAAAGCAAAGATGTAGAAACCATCTGACTCGAAAAATGATTGGCTGCCCATTCATTACAGTCCACACTTTCTCAGTATCTGGGATGTAAACCAAAAAGTCTTTACAAAGACCTGTCATATGACTATAAATTGTACCTGTTACTCTTTTAGTTAGAGGCATCTTAGTTAATCTAATATACCCAGAAAGAATTAGAAAAAAATAAAAATACTGTTATTTCATTGCACTCTTCCAAATATAATATATTTATTAAATTATTTTATCCTATTATGTGATTTCAATATATTTTTATCAGGACTTTAGAGTGGCATAATTAACTTATTTAATTTATGGAGAATATCTGCTCTATACCCTAATCAGCAAAGTATGCCCAAGCAAATCAGTTATATTCTATCAGAAAAATTTTGCCTTCATGTTTCAATTCAAGCCAATGTTTTAATACACTTTTCAAGGGATGTCACAGAACACTGTGAGGACATAAATTACAAAAAAAGAGAGATTGAGCAGTTAAGATTAAAGTGATGCCAATTGAGAATAATTCGTGTGTTGAAAAAGGGTAATAAAACAGTAAGCTGTTTCTTTTTAATTTGTAATAATTCAGTGACCTGCTTAGCTAACACTGTAAGTTTTTTGTAAAGCAAGCGGTATAAGACTTAGTGATGCTTCAGTACATCTGAGAGTTTATCAGTTAGCTATTAATATTAACATAATAACCTGCCATATAACCTCAGCATCTTAAGATAATAAACATTTATTTCTCACATGATTACAGTTTCAGCTGTTCTAAGCCGGCCTGGACTAGATAGGCTTGCTAATTTGCCTGCGGGGTCAGCTGGGGGTAAGCTGATCTAGGCTGGGCTCAGAAGGGCTGACTTTTTTTTTTTTTCCCACAGGTGTCTCATCTTTCTTCTAAGATCAATAAGCTAGGCTGGGCCTGTACTTCACAGGATGATGGCAGAAGCATAAGAGAGCAAATGGGAATAAGGTAAAGTCTCTTGAGACTTAGGCTGGAAACCAGCATACCGTCTCTCATTCTAATTGGCCAAAGCACGTCACGTGGCCAAGCCATGGTGTAGGAAATCATCTCTGCCCACAGGGGGAGTACACTGCACAGTTGCATGGCTAGTAGATTCAGGAATCAATGGAGAGTGGGTTGATAACTGAGACTACCACTGAGTGGATATTGAACTCTGGACTTCAGCTTTTGGAAATAATTAAATGTGAATCAAATATAAAAATTGGACCTAATTAAACTGGGCTCATTAATTATCATGATCAAAGCTGTAAGAAGAAATGAAGTTGTGAGGCATATGACAATATGGATGAACCTGAAGGACATTATGTTGACTGAAGCAAGCCAGGCACAAAAGGACAAATATGTATGATGTTGCTATTATGAACTAAATATAATGAGCAAACCCATGGAGTTAATAACTAGAATATAAGTCACTAGAGAAAAGAATGTTGTTAGAGAATGGAAAGCTGAGGTTTAATCTAATGCAGAATCGGTAAAAAGTTGTTTGTAAATGTTTGGAATTGAATAGAAATGGTGATAGCACATCATAGGATTTGTAATTAGTAGCACTAACATGAAGGTATAATAGTGGGTGTTTTTTTTTTTTTTTGAGTAATGAAAATGCTTTAATATTGATTGAAGTGAATGGACAACTCAGTGATTATACCAAATTCCATTAGATAAATTGTATTATTTATGAACAAAAAAAATAATAGGGGAAGTTGGGGGGAAAATACACCAAATATAAGATATGGACTATAGTTAGTAGTAGTATTTTGATGATGCTTTTTCATAATTTGTTACAAATGTTTCCTAAGGTTTTTTAATTTTTTAATCTGGTAACATATATGCAACCTAAAATTTCCCATTTTAACTACTTTTAAATATAAAATTCAGTGGTGTTAATTACATTCACAATGTTGTGCTACCAACACCACCAGCCATTACCAAAACATTTCCATCACTCCAAACAGAAACTCTGTGCTAATTAAGCATTAACTCCACAGACATCCTCTTTCACTGGGACTTTGTCTATTTCACTATAACATGTCTGCATCTTCCATTCTTCCTTTATTGTTTCCTGTGATTTTCCTTGTTAGTCTTACCATTATTTCTCTTTTTAAAATTCTATCTCCAATACTCTGTCATCCTTTACTCAAAACCTTATTCTTTTTTTCACAACTTCCCCCACCATTTTACCCATTTTTTTCTCTTCCTCTCCCCCCTTTTTTCTATTTATTTGATGTCACAGGGCTGATGGGCAGAGTGATTTTGTCCAGGGTGAACAAAGATGGATTGACCTCTTCTCATCTTTTGATAATACTCCATTCCTTCTTTTGACTTTCAAAATATATGTGAGCAAATTAAAGGAGTCATTCCTCTATTTTTGTCTATCAATTTCCAACAGGCACTGAGTAATGTGACTACTAATGACATTGGTCATGAGGTCTACTTCTTTTTGCTGTATTATTGTGGTGGACTTCAGAGAAAGGTTACAATTAACTATCAATACTTTTTGAACAGCCACACATCCTTCAATCTTTGAATTAAAAATAATTTAAAATTACACATTTTTCCTGCATGAAAATTAGAGCAACATTCTGTCTTTGGTATCTTCTTATGAAAGTCGCTTAAATCTCCCATATATTCTTAATAGATCCACATCAAACATATAATTATTTCTCAGTTCTAACCAGAGGATATAAATTGACTTCCTTTTTCAGGTATATCAAAATATGTGCCCATGATACATATTGTATTGTGGTTATAGAAGAGAAATCTTGAAAGAAGAATGGAACCATAAACTCTCACTCTGTATTCCTTGGAAATGTCTAACCAAAGCTTATACAGAATGTTTTTTTTCCCCTCTAATTGTGAATTGCTAAAAATATCTTGCAAGGATGGGCAATGGAAATTATACTTCAGTGAGACAGCAACCAGTCAAACATAACCTGATTAGTCCAATTGTATCCACATATTCTTTTTAGATAATAGGCTTAGATATTTGAAATTCTGCATGTTTTATTGTAACCAATAATAAGCAGAAGGTAGAAATCTTTAAAACTAAAGGTACTGAAAATTTAGTAGTGGATTATTTAAAAGATCAAATGTCATTTAAAAGAGCCTAAATTATTAGATAAAGATAAAAGCTATACCATACAGTATTTCAAAAGTATAATTAAATTAATGGTTACATCATTAAAAAATTTCCTAAATGTAAAAACCTTCAGTTCATCCAGTTAAATACTAAAAACCTAGAATATATGTGCCCTGAGATTCTTACAATTAAAACAAGTCTTAGAAATTATAAATGAAAACAATCTTTGTTCTCAACAGTAGAAATAAAAATGCCCTAGAATAACCTCAGCAAGAAATATGAAAAAATTATGTGAAAGAAACAAGTTTTAATATATGAATTTCAATGACTCTGTAAGATATAACTATATGGATATCTTACTCTTATATGGGAAAACAATACTGCAAAGTTGTGATAGCAAACTCAAATTAAAATACACATTTAAACATATTCTAATCAAAATCTTTACAAATATTGCTTTGACTTAGAATTCATTTAGAATAAAAAAAGTACACAGAAATTCTTGTAGTAAAGAAATATAAAGTACAAGGGAAGAAGATTTGCTCTATCCATCAAAAACTCTATTTTAAAGCCTCAGCGGTTAAAATGCCCAGTCTATTCCCCCCTTATATAGGTTTCTGTGAGAAATAGGTATTTTGACCCATGTTGGGATGTATTGAATTCAGATACTGTATAAGGTAGTGGAATGAGTGCAGTAAAGGCAATTATTTAAGAACTTGTTTCTTACCTCCCTAGCAGTATCAAAGGATGCCTCACTATTGAGATAAAGAAAGAGAGTGTGCTGTGAGCAAAGCAAAGCGGCCATTTGTAAGAAAGAAGTACAAAAACAGTACTTAGTTAAATACATGCAATTTTTCAACTGTTCTCAAAACTCATCCCTACAATTATTTAGTTGGAAAGAAAATCATCCTTAAAGAGTCAAAGTAGTTGAGGTGAGTGATGTTGATTCTTTTAACTGTAATTAGGATATTTTTGCCCAACTTTTTCAAGGTATATTGGTTAAAACTCAGATAAAACTATGACATAATTTCTGTTTAATTTGGTATGCATTGTTCAATAAGCTATTTAGGACTGTTATGTCAAACAATAAAATAGTTATACCAATCACTGGTGATCCTAATTTTATTTCACTTTATAAAATGTTTAATATTTGCTAATTCCTATGAAAAAAAATCTGTCTGCTAATTGCCAGATTCTTTAGCTTTTAGCAATATATGTTTCTCTCTCTCTTTCTCTCAACATATAGGAAAAGATTAATCATGATAACTAATGAGCCCAGTTTAATTAGGTCCAATTTTTATATTTGATTCACATTTAATTTTTCCAGAAGCATAATTTCCTACATGACAGCTTGGCCACGTGATATGCTTTGGCCAATCTCTTTGGCCTAAATCTCAAGAGACTTTACCTTATTCCCACTTGCTCTCTTATGCTTCTGCCATCATCCTGTGAAGTACATGCCCAGGCTAGCTTTATTAGGGTAAAAACTTACAGTTTTAAGGCTGTAAAAATGTCCAAATCAAGGTATCATCAGAGATACTGTCTCAGCAAGGTTGGCTGCTGGCAGATCCTGGAGTCCTGCCATGTGGCAAGGCAAAATGGCAGCTCTCCATCCGGGTCTATACCTTCTCCTCCAGGCTGCTTTCTTTTTGAGCTCAGCTGTGGGTGATCAAGCATATGGCAGAAGTCATCTCTTCAGCCTCGAGCTGCTCTGTTGTAGAATTAATGTATGGATAAATTTGTGTTTGGTTCTTGCTGTTCTTTGATATAGCAAGTGGCATTCTTTCTCAGTACTTGCACCCTTTAAAAGGAGTAACCAGGTACTTTATGCTCCCTTTCCTCAAGAGCAGGCCCAAGGCACTGGTATTCCCAGCTTTAACCACGATTCTGGATTCCAAGTTTGGTAGCAATGAGTGACGGCCTCCTGGGGACTATTTGACAATTATCAAACCAGTAGCAATCATAATAGACTTATGTGAGAGGTCTTTGCCCATTCTTCTGCACCATGAAATTCTGGATTCCAATGATATTATGGGGGAAAGTGGGAGGGGAACTGCTGCAAATCTTACTTAGATTAAATTCCCATCAAATAGCAGGATGGAGGTTTGAGTCAGATTTAAATCTGATTTAAAGAATATAGTAGGGCATTTTTTGCACATTCAAGATTGTGGTTTAGATTTATACTCACTACTCATCCTAAATCTTCTGTTAATTATTAAATTTGAAAAAACTGTAATAAAGAAATATGCTCTACTCTTTAGGAATAACATATAAAACAGAAGTTCTCTGACTTGAAATTTTATTATTACTGAATCTCACCACCCTAGATTTTGCAAAAAAGTCAATACTATTGATTATTTAGCTCAGGTACCTGCAAAATAATGATTTCTCCATCCATTTTTATTTTTCTTCTGAGATTTTGAAAAACTGGCCTTTCAATCTAAAAATTGCTATTTCTGTAACTCTGAGATTTAAATTGGCTTGTTTTATGGCAGGGGATCCAGAGAAGTCACCTGAGAGGCTCATCAAACAGGGCATGAAGCATTTTAGTAACAACTTTCTGCTTAGCAGCCAGATGAATTTCTCCCTCTTATTTGGTTTGGACAAGCAAGCAAACTGTTAATTTACAGAGGACTTTGATTTTCACTTGATTCCACTAAAGTTCAGAAAATTAGTTCCCAGGGATACACTCCATCACTACCAGTTTCTTTTTATCCATGGTGCATGTGTGCATTTCAGTGAAGAAAGATGAGTTTGATAGATGACTTATGCAGAAAATAAATAACACAGTGTTTGTGAACTGCCGCTGTCTTTCATGCCTGGGTAACCTGGATTTGCATTAGAATCCTGCCATAATTTAACATCATAATTTACAGTGCTTCCAAAAGACATCCTTTTTAAAAAATTCCCTGAACTGATCATCCAAGTTCATTCTTTTTGCCACATTAGTGATTTAGAATTTCAATTTTCCCCTTGAAACTGTCACTTTAAGTAATGATAGTTGTGCCAAAGTAAATATTTTTTAATTCAGCATTATTGTTAATAATGACTTTATTCCTGATTTCTTGGCTTCCATTGGGCCTTGGAGCCAGGCAAATTTTGGTTCTCTGATCAGTACTTAGGAGCTATGTTAACTATAAATTTAAAGTATAGGTTTGTCCTCTGAGCCTTTTAATTTGTAAGATCAACACAGTGGATCAGAACATATATGGCCAAGGACTTAAGGGGAAAATGTTGGAGACTTGGCCACAAGACTTGCTGGTATGTAAATTATGTCATACATGTAAGATAGTTTGTGTCAATCAGAAATGAAAGCCTAGATATCTTAGACTAATTGTAATAAATGTTTGACTTACCTAACTATTCTTTTTCAGATGCCATGTTCTCTAAGCATGTCCCTAATTTCCATGTTGGTCTAGCTTTAGTTCTTTATTAATTCATTCAACACGTAAAACTACAGCCTAGCAAGAGAGAATGTATTGATTTTCCTATAGTATTTCCACTCCTCCTGAGTATAACTTCTCTTGATAAATAAATAAAATCGTTTCCAATAATTTTTTCCCAAGGTGTTTAAAAGTAAGGAGTATTATTGTGAATATTTCTAAAATGTCTATACAGTATATCTGATCATATATTAATAATTTGACTGTCTGGAGTCTACCTCAGTGAAATGTGAGTCTGATCTGGCCAACTCTGGGTATCTGGAAGAGTGAAGTCTTTGGGACCTTCAAAAATGATTGAGATCCAGCCACCCTTACCTTAAGTCCAATTTCTTTATCACTTTGAAGTTTATTCTTTTACTGATTTGTATGGTGTAAAAATCTGTTACTTTCTAGCTATGTATCTCTAAATCAAATTTTCCTAATACTAAATGAAGCTAATAATTTGTAATTTGTCAAGATGCTGTTTGGATTAATGATAATACTTAGAAAGTGTGTGGCACATTTATCTAGGGCAGGGGTTCTTAAGGGGTCTGTGAGCTTGAATTGAAATTTTGAAAAAACATTATTCTTGTGGAGATGTGTTGGTGCAGGTGTGATATATTTATTAAATAATACACAGTATAGTGTGGACTTAGTAAGGGGTCCATGGCTTTCACCTGACTGGCAAAAGGGTCTGTGGAACAAAAATTTTAAGGACCCCTGATCTAGAGTATATAGTAAATATTTAATAAATGGTAGTAAAATTAAAATATGAATACACTATAATGAATTTTTTTAGAACTAATCTACTACCTTGTACTGCCTTAGAGCTGAGGACAAATCTAGAGGCACGACTTTTTGAAAATATGCCTTACAAGATCAGGAATACATCTAATTTCCTTTATGGAAGTTATAGTCCCCAAACCTCACCATTGAAGGGAGCATTATTGGTCATCTGGTCCAATCTCAGCCACAAAGGAATCCCTACTAGAATATTTCCTCTTTTAAAAACCTTTTAGTGAACAAGAACTGACTTCTTTATAAGTCCCATTCATTAGTCTCATTTTGGATAAACCCATCCATGAAGCTGAAATGTGTATCTTTGTAACATCCATCCTTTTATTCTAGTTGCCTCCAAATAATTCCTCTTCAAAAACTCCTAGCAGGTTTCTAGTAAATGTCATTTTTTCCAAATTGAGCCTCCAAGTTCCCTCAGTTATTTTCATAATTGCATAATTTCTAAATTCTTCACCATCTTTTTAATGTTAAAATGAAGCTTCTCCACCTGGATATAATAATAGCCCATAAGTGGCCTGACAATGATGGTGGGCCATGAAAAATGGGACTATTGCCTTCTTTGATCCAAATATTGCCGTTTGATGACCTATTATTATCATCTATCACAGTTTAATAATGGATTACTGTTTATTACCTTGTTTTAGCAGTCAATCACAATTTTTGTTCACACTTAGCTTATAGATAACTGAGGTCTTGTTCACAATATGTGCTCTCAGAGTAGGTCTTCCCTACTTGTGATATCTGAGTATGATATTTTTAACCCTGGGCTTCCACATTTATCTTAAGTTTCATTTTGTTGATTTGTTTTCAACTAACATAATATTTATTTTGGTCAGATTTTTTTTCCCAACACAAGTATGATGCTCCTTGTTAAATTATCAAACAAGTCACAAAACATTAAGCAGAATAGGGAAGTTGACCTGATAACCACCAAGCTGTATAAAAAAGTTTGACTCTAAAGAAAGTATTGGTACTCCTCTAGGTAGAATATAAAATATTCATACATTGAGATACATATGTTAATTTTATGACATATAAGTTCACTTGATTATGAAAGTTTTAATGATTCATAGATACATGAATAAATAAATTCATAGTTAATTCAGTAATGGTTCAAATTAATGGTCTAGACTCAACAGTTTATCAGGTTATAGTGTCATTTATAATATTTGAGAATATAAATCAAATAATAACTAATATTTTTAGTTTTAGTTTTTACTCATTGGAGACTGTAAAATCTTACCAATCCTACTAAGATCTCTGACCATGGAGTTCATCAGCATTGTATGAATTTTATACAATTTTTTTTACTGCAAAATTTCTGTTTTTAAGGCAGAGTTTTCTACACAAGAAGAAAATACGGAGTTTATTAAGCAACTAACAATGGTCATTTGCAGTGAACATGGGCTTTCAGTGACAACAAGAAAAGAAGATGTTATTTATGCTTTCTTAAATTGTTATCATTAGGACCTTGATGATATGTGTCCTTCATAGTCAGGAGAAAAATGAAATAATACCCATTACTCAAGACAATTTCAATAAGGAAAAATATGTTCCTATCAATTTAAGAAAACATACTATGACTACTGATAAGACAAACCCACAGGGTGTCTGAGAGTCTCTGCTATGATTTTCCTACTTGCAAAGTATCTGGTGTTATTCAATATTTAACATTACTTTGACTACCTGAAGTAAATGGTCAGTTTAGTCTTTTGCTTGGCTTCACCCCAAACTATTGATATCAATTCAATTAAACAGCATAGTTGAATACAACATGATACTAGAAACCTGTGTACCACCAATTGTTATTAAATGTTCCCTAAGCTTTGTTCCATATAATAATTCTATTTTGTTATCCTATTAAATTAGTGCCAATTCTGCCCCAAACCTTAAGTGATCTTCATTTAAAAAAAAACAAAACTAAATTTCAAGCTAATGCTATACCACAGCTGGTTCTTTCTCCACTCTAAGTTCTGCTATCATCTTAAGTGAGCAAGCATCACTACTCTTGGACCACCACAATCCAAATATACCTGAACTCTGTGTTAGCTATTCAGACCAGAAATCATCTTAGGCCTGTCATTCAGAACTGCTCCTCTCATGTCTTCTATAGTTTATATGTCTTTTCCCCCTGACCTTTAGCTATTTAAACATGTGGACCCAAAAGAGAAGTGGAGGGCGAAAAAAAAAGTTGAAATAAGAGGACACTGTTATTTGCAGAGATATTACAAGATAGACAAGGCTCCATCCATTCTCGGGGATGGAAGAAGCCATACCTGGCCTGGTATGAGGCAGCACAGGTGACAAGCCCTGGCAAGAAGCCCAGACTCAATTTAAGTACAGTGAACACAATTTAGTGAAGTCCAAAGCCCCAAGGACAAGAGTTAGACCTTTCTTGCTCTTTTATTTGATGCCAAGATCTCGGTCATGGCTCAAAAAAATGGATAAAATAATAAAGTCCCTGTTCACAGTGAGGCCCTATAATATACTATGTGAGGTCAAATTCTAGAAAACAAAGGAACTACTCAAAATGAAAAATAAAATATTAAATAGCAGTTAAAAACTATAAAAAAGGAGGTAAGAAAGATAAAAATACAAAGAATTCTGTGTTCAAAAGGAGAATGTATCAATTGTTTAATAATGTAAAAAGATAAAAGGCACAACGAAATGTTTACACGGAGGCAATGAAATTTTTTAACTGTGAAATAAAATGTTCTTGCTTCAAGTCAGTTCAAAAACATATGTTACTATGTATAACGCACTGTGTCAGGTGCAGTGAATGGGCAAAAGAAGAGTAAGACTCTTCCAGGAATTGACAGACCAGCAACTAGGGACATATACAAGCGAGCATGATGAAAACTCTGCTGCCCAGGCCTTCAGCTCCTCCATTCTCTCTTCTCACCACCTCTAGAGCATACCTCTTTTTCACAACCAGAATCCACTTGAAATTTTGGAATCCAGGTCCCAAACTTCCTATTCACCGCATGTCTAGCCATTCTTCCAATTTCCTGTGGACACTTGTTCCCTCAACCTCACTTCATAGTCCCTTGATCTATTTCAGTCATTTAAAGAACAGTTTTATGAGGCATGAAGGATGTTGCAAGCTGTCTTTAAGAAAAAGAATATAATTTATGAATACAAAAAAGGTACAAAAGTAAATATTTATTTAGATAAGGAGGGATAAAAGAATTACCAATCTTAAAATGCTATCCTAAGCATATCATAAAATGTGTTAAAGCAACTTAATATTTTATTAACTGCTTGATATAGCTTTACAATTATTCTTCACATTTTTGGCTGCATATTCTGATCACCTGTTCTCAATTCAATGACTTTATAACTTTTTTATAGAGAGACTAGAATGGTAATTTAGTCTTTCTTCTTACAATGCTGGTGGATTTTTTAAAAATTAGTGATAGTTTAGTCAAGTTTCTTTCAGCTTCACAAATTGTTGTTGTTAATGTCATATAAATATTTAGGGTTGTTTTCGAATTTGGGAAGCCTTTTATCAAATTCCTTTTATGCCTGGGCTGTAAATATTTTTGCATAATAACTAAGCTGCAATATAATTTGAACTGAAGATATATAACAAGGCACTTTACCGTCAATGTAACCACGCCACAAGGACCAGTAGATCTGCTGTGTCATAGGAATGTTCCTGGAAACCATCCCTGCACCAGGAAGCCTATTACTCAATCATGCATAGAAGTAACACATAAATATATCCCCATGAACTCAAATTGAATGTATCCCTAAATAAACTTCACATTTCTGAACCTAACACCACTCAACAAGACTAGAACTATAATGAAAGGGAGGCGGACGTAGAAAGTAATAACAATTTTAAACGATTACAACGAAAATATCTCACTTTTGCCGTTTTACAAAACATGACCATGTAATCACATCACCAGCTCTTTTCCTCAGAGTCTTGAAATGGCCAGTTCTAGCGAGAAGCCCAGAAACTAAAGTTTCCTTAACTTCAAGGGAAGTCCCTCGTTAGTAATTCTCCTCTGGACTGTCTCTTCCATTTCTTTCATCCACTCTCATGAGCATTTCCTCTGCAAGCCTGGGAACTGTGATTAACCTTCTGCTTTACTCTCTCTCTCTCTCCATCCACATCCTTCTACATTTGCCTAGCAAAATGAAAACCTATTATAAATCTCAAAAGCTAAGTTTAACTCTCAATTTCTTCTTTTTACTCATTAGATCAATAGGTCCTTCAGTTTCTAACTCCTACACATCTCTTAAATTATTCCCTCCATTACTCCTACCAATACCATAGGGTAATAATTCTTTCACACCAGGAGTCTTGCAACAGCCTCCTAATCAGTCTTCCTGCCTACAGTTTTGTGTCCTCAAAGCCATTCTTCACACGATTTCAAGAATAATTTTTTGAAAATTCATTTCTATCATATCATTTCTTCATTAAAAACAATTCAATAGCCTTTACTGTCAAGACCATTTGCTGGCATATAAAACCATCTAATATCTGTCATTTCTTTGTCAGCCTGGATCTTTTCCACTCTCAACTCACATTTTCATATTCCAAAAATCTCAAAATAATTGTATTTATCTGCACTCCATGCCCTATCATATTAAAACTGAGCATTTTCTACTGTCTAAACACTTTTACCCACCTTCTCCAGCTCTCCACTCATTTTTTTAATACTTGGCTTAGAGGTCAGCTTATTTGGTAAACTTTTCTGAGGTCCAAATACTGAAAAGGTTTCCTTCTTCTGGCTTCCTTTTCTATCATGCATGTCATTCCATTACTAAACTCACCAGATAATTATTTTTCTCCCCCACTAGTTTGTAATATTCATGAGGGCAGAGACCATGTCTCAGTCATCATATATATATATATATATATATATATATATATATACTTAAAAAAATTTTAACAGTACTTAGTTTACATAAATGTTACATAAAAAATATAGGAGATTCCCATATGGCCCACTCCCTACCCCTCCCACATTTTCCCACATTAACAACATCCTTCATTAGTGTGGTACATTTGTTACAATTGAGGAATACATTTTGGGGCATTGCCATTAAGCATGGATTATAGTTTACATTGTAGTTAAACACTCTCTCCCACACATTTTTGTAAGTTATGACAAGATATATAACGGCCTGTATCTGTCATTGCAGTGTCATTCAGGACAATTCCCAAGTCCCGAAAATGTCCCCAAGTTACACTTACTTTTCCCTCTCCCTCCCCTCAGAACCTCCAGTGGCCACTGCCTCCACATCAATGATAAACATTCTTCCATTGCTAGAATCACAATAAGTCTATAGTAGAATAACAGTAAATCTACTCTAGTCCACCGTTCATTCCCCAATCCTGAGGATTCTGGCATGATGATGGCCAATCCTCTTCTAATAGAAAGGGGACTTAGATCCCATGGGGCAGATGGATGGGATTCTCTTGCTTGCACTTACAGACTCTCTCTGTTCCTTGAGATGGTCATTGTCCATCATCATCTCCTGGTTAGTTGTCCTAGGTGAGTCCAATGAACTGGAGAGTAGGTGTTGCAACTGTTGAGATTCAGAGCCCAACTGGTACATGGACAGCCCATAGATTTTAGTCTCTTGGACAGACACATATCTACTCTAGTACTAACTATAGGTTCAAATAGAAGGGACAGAAGAGCCATGTGTAGGGAAACCACAACTAAGTCCAACTCTGTCACACTGAGGAGCATAAATTCCAAAGTAGGGCCTACTGGCAGGGTGCCAAACTCCTGAGCTATCTGCCCTGGCTATAGTGTCTGGATGTCTCCAGAGCCCTGAGGAGCCCTGCTTTTTGGGGTAGTATCTACTTTGGCCGTCAATGAGATCCTGCTGAGATGTGCATAATTGTAACCTCTGAAATGACCTCCCAACTCACTTTGAAGTCTCTTAGCCATAAAAAAATTCATTTGTCTTTACCCTTTGTCTCTTTTGGTTAAGGTCTTTTTTTCTAGTTGCATTGCTAGTTGATGCTTGGTAGTAATCCCTTGGTGCCAGGGAGGCTCATCCCCAGGAGTCATGTCCCATGCTGGGGGGAAGGTAATGCATTTATATGCTGAGTCCAGCTTAGAAAGAAGCCATATTTGAGCAACAAGGAGACTCTCAAGAGGTAACTCTTAGGTACCCTATAATATGAGGCTAAGCTTCAATTTCAAAAGTAAAGATTCATAATACAGTCATCAATATCAAGGGCCCATCAATCATCCATCCTCCTTCACTAGTCACTGTCCCTGTACTTGTGGGATTCTTGCTGTCCCAGTAGAGAATATGGCAGAGCCCTCCAGGTTGGGAATTCAATATTCTTTCGATTATTGTATGAATCTCCACCCACCATGACAATGCCCCATGAACACTTGATGGTTTTAAAAATAAATAAAATACAAAAAACTTAAAAATAAATTTGAAATAATAAAAAATGTAAAATCAAAAAAATTTATTTGACATTATATCTGTCATCACTGCAAGAGCTGTTGTCTTATATGTACAGTGATGTTTTCTTCTGTTTATTCCCCCAGTGTCTTTTTTTTTTTTTTTCATTTTTTCTTCAAAGATGCTTTAGGTTACAGAAAAGTCACATACAGAATATAATGGATTCCCATATACCCACCATCCTCCCCCTATTCCCCTTTCTCCTATTACATGTAGATGGTATATTTGTTACAATTGATGTACAAATACTGAAACATTGCTACTAATGATTTACACTATGGTTTACATTTTGGACCATACACTTCTATAAATTTTGATGAAATTTAACATGGCCTGTATCCATGATTGCAAGATCATGTAAAACAATTCCATCACCCCAAAAAATGCCCCAGTTCCATCTGTTCTATTCCTCTGTCCGCCTCCCCTTGGGATCCACAGAACCCACCAAGCCTCACTCCTTGAAGAACAAGATTCATAGTTACTTGCAACAACATTGAGGGCTTAACATACAGGCCTGTCCTCCCCTATTAGGCACTGCCTATTCTCTGGAGAGACTCCTGCCCCTCTATTTAAGAACATAGCAGGAGTTCCTAGGATGGGAGTCCAACATCTTCCTGCTCATTATATGGGTCTCCACCCACTGATACAGCACACTATCACAAGATGAAAACTCACTCCCTAGAAGCCTGCCCCAGGTGCGCTCAGTCCCGAATGCCCTGCACATCCAACACCCTAAACCAGTAACCCTTCCCTGCCATATTGCCAAAAGAATATTCCCAACATTGTAGTTTCACCACATATCTGCAAATCCCCAGAGTTCACCTGCTCCCTCCCCCAACCCTCCTCCTAGTTCCATGGACAGTCCAACCCACCCTCCCCATCCCACCCCCCTCACAAACCAGCACTGCCCAACTCAATAGTATCACTGCACCACTGTCATGTCCATGCACTGCACAACTACACATGTCCACCTTATCATAGATTTTGCCCACATGGGTATTGGCTCACAGCCTTGTTCTCCCTTTCTATTTCTTATATTTCATTCATCTTTGTGTCTCCATTGCACAGTACAGTGTCTGACGAATGATAATCAATGAATTTGAATGACTGGAAAGCAAAATATGTTGTTCAACCATACTGGTAAAATCAGAGTGCTGAAGAAGTTCAGGGAAGAGAGAAATGGGTTATGAATGGATTCTTGAAGTAGCGCTTGAAATGTATCTTGAAAGATTTTTAAGATTTGGAACGGCAACATTATGTGAGGTGAAGGGGGTGGTATATTTCAAGAGAGAGGTTTAATAAGTCATGACTAAAGATCAAAGAGCTTCACTTCAAGGATGCATCCAAAATGAAACTAATGAAGAAGAGTCTGGTAGAATAAATGGGGACAAAATATTCTTTAACTCCTGACATGGGTGATAGGTCCCAAAGGATAGTCAAAAAGACCTAATTAGTTGAGCAAAAGGATGTCTTTGTGCTGGGAAAAAAGAGTCGACTTTTGTGCTCATGGAGAACACGTGAGAATGAAAAAATGAAAAAAAAAATCTTTCTAGAAGAAAGTATTTTTTTAAAATGCAAATAAAATATTATGACTATGAGTAGTAAAGGTTACATTTTTGCTTTAGTAAATAGCCACATGAATAAAAATAATTATGTGTATATGAAAAAAATGTGCAATTAACATGATACAAAATCTTTTAGAAAAACATTCAGATATGGAGATTTAGTTTAATCTATTTGTTCAAAGTTCATTTGGCTCAAACAAGGAAGAAGAAAGAGGACAATAAAAAAAGAAGAGACAGAGAAAGAGGAGGAAAAGAAGAGTTCAACTGAAAAAGAATAAATTTAAAGACTAATCAATTGGTTAAATAGTACAAGTAAAGAAAGTGATATAAGATTAAAGTAATTTTAACAGAAAGTCTCAAGGGAGAAACAAACCCAGAATCACAGTAGATTTTTTTTTAAATCTGCATGGGACCTTGTGGTACATGATACATTTGGGTGTGGAGTAGGTTCAGTGAAAATATAGTGAGTATAAAGAGAAAGATGTAGAAAGGAAAATACGGAAAAAATAAAATCATCTGAAGACACACTTTTACAATATTCTATTTTAATCTGTTGTAGAATTCTGTACTAGCTCATTCTTCCCATACACATCAATGTTTCTTCAGCTAATAGTTTCTATCTTAAAATAATCTCCCTTTACTTAAGTGGCAGTATCCTAATTGCACTGACAGTTCCATGGCTACCATCTAACAAGAAAGGTTGTCTTCCTCAATAGCCTTACATATTGCTTCCATTTTAGCATCTCCATTTTGTGCCCTCCATTTATTATCTGAAAGGGTTACAGAAAGCTGTTTTGAGTTGTTATTCTTTCACTGAGGCTTGTCATACTATTTGTAGGAGGGTTTTCTTCAAAATGTTAGTACTGAGAATAGGAGGGAAAATGGAAAGTTATCATTATGGTTTTCTTAAAGTTCCTTAACCATACAGCCTGAATAAGCAAGGAATTAGAAAGAGATGGCAATTGGAAGGAAATGACCTATGTTTCCCTTAAGAGATCCTGCTGTACTAATGGATACCAATGTTCTGGCAAAGCAGAAAAAGACTCCCCCAAAACACCAGGAATGATAACAGCCTCCAAGGTTAATTCACACAGAAGGGTGGGAAAACATCATATTTTGTCATGTCAGCTTCAATTATGTCATAAACTGAGTAATTTCAAAATATAGAATAAGCAAATTAAAACTCAAAGCTTAAAATTGTTTAAATGGTTTCCCACCCTAAGTTATTCTAAATTCTCTCTGTAATCATGCTACTTTTATGGGTTTCTAACCTTTCTCTTTTAAAAGTATCAAAATATGTCCATTTAAAAAGAGTCCATAAGAAAGAACAAAATAACCATTTATTTTATTATGTTCAGTCTCTCGACTGAACCACAAGGAAGTTAAATACTTTCATCCAGTCACAAGAAAGGGTCACCAGATAAAGTAAGGACACTTCAGAGTTCTGACTTCCTTCCACTGGATTATGAAGTTCATGTGGTAGGAAGGAGAGCAGGACATTTCCATAACAAAGTTACTGGGAAGACAAATCCTAAAGTTTTCACCTTAATGAAACCCCTCTATAGTCAAAATCTCATTCTTTGCCCCAAAAAGCTTTCCTCATCCACTTTGAGATATGCTAACTCTTAAAGAAATATTTAAAATACATAGGGGGGTGGATGTGGCTCAAAACAGTTGGGTACCTGCCTCCCACATGGGAGGTGCCAGGTTTGGTTCTTGGTGCCTCCTAAAGAATATGAGCAAGACAGTGAGCTTATGCAATGAGCTGATGCAATGAGGAGACACAACGAGATACACAACAAGCAGAGGGCAAATATGGCTCAAGTGATTGGGTGCCTGCCTCCCACAAGGGAGGTCCTGGATTTGGTTCCTGGTGCCTCCTAAAAGAAGACAAGTAGACACAGAGAGCACACAATGAACAGACACAGAGAGCAGACAGTGAGCACAAACAATGCAGGGGAGGGGATAAATAAATCTTTAATATATATATATTTCCCCAAAGCAAATAATTCTTAATCTTTTAGACCTATAATGCTCTATCACTGATTTATGTGACCCACTACATCTTCTTAAAGTCCTACATAGGTAGCGCTTTTTAAAAAAGCTATGTTTCATCTTTTTGTTAGGATAGAGCAAAATTATTCTATAGTTTAAATTGTTTCCGCCAAGGGCATAATAAAGTATTTCTTAATTTAATCTTTCATTTCTCTCTCTCCCTTATGTCTGCCCTATTGCTTTTAAAATTTTTTAAATTTATTTTTAAAAGATATTTAGATTACATGAATGTTACATAAAAAATATAGGGGATTCCCATATGTCCTGCTCCCCATACTGCCCAATTTGCCCTGTTAACAACATCCATCATTAGTGTGGTACATTAATTGCAATTGATGAATACATTTTGGAGCATTGCCACTAAGCATGGATTATAGTTTACGTTGTAGTCTACACTCTCTCCCACACAGTTCTGTAGGTTATGGCAAGATATATCATGGCCTGTATCTATTGTTGCAATGTCTTTCAAGATAATTCCCAAGTCCTGAAAATGTCCCCAAATTACACTTATTTTTCCCCCTCCCTCCCCTCAGAAACTCCAGTGGCCACTCCTTCCACACCAACGATATAAGTTCTTCCATTGTTAGAATCACTATAAGTCTATAGTAGAATACCAGTAAGTCCACTCTAGTCCATTATTCATTCCCAAATCCTGAGGATTCTGGGATGGTGATAATCACTCCACCTCTAATTGAGAGGGGACATCAGTTCCATATGGCCAATGGATGGGACTCTCTTGCTTGCAGTTGTAGGCTCTCTTGGTTCCTTGGTATGATGGTTATCCATCATCACCTCCTTGTTAGTTGTCCTGGGTGAGTCCAATGAACTGGAGAGTAGGTGTTGCAACTTTGTTGAGGCTCAAGACCCAGCTGGCACATGGACAGCCCATAGATTTAAGTCTCTTGGACATACACATATCAACTCTAGTACTAACTATAGGTTCAAATAGAAAGGACAGAAAAGCCATGTGTAGGAAAACCACAACTGAGTCCAATTCTGTCACACTGGAAAGCACAGACCCAAAGGAGGTCCCAATGGCAAGGCACCAAACTCAATGGCAAGGCACCAAACTCAAGAGCCCCAGATTTGGGGTAGTGTCTAATTTGGTAGTCAATGAGATCCTACTGAGACGTGCATAAGCATAACCTCTGGAATGACCTCCCTACTCTCTTTTAAGTCTCTTAGCCATATAAACTCATTTGTCTTCACCTTTCCCCCCTTTGGTCAAAGTCTTTTTCCAGTTGCATTGCTAGTTGGTGGTTGGTAGTAATTCCTTGGTGCCAGGGAGGCTCATCTCTGGGAGTCATGTCCCATGCTGGAGGGAAGTTATTGCATGTATATGCTGAGTTCGGCTTAGGGAGAGGCCATATTTGAACTATAAGGAGGCTTTCAGGAGGTAATGCTTAGGCACCCTATAATACTAAGCTACGTTTCAATTTCAAAAGTAAAGATTCATAAGCACAGTCATGGCAATGGGCCATCCTCCCTTACTTGCAATTGCCTCTGTACTTGGAGGATTCTTGCTGTTCCATCAGAGAATGTGGCAGAGCTCCCTGGGATGGGAATTCAATATTCTTTCAGTTATTGTGTGAATCTCCTCCCACCATGACAATGCCCCATGAACATCTGAACACATTTATATGCCTGATATGTAAGCCCATGTGAACCCCCTCCCATGTATACCCCTTCACTGACACCCCACACAAATGGTCCTCCCCTGTCACAGTTGTAACCCATCTTTGATCCAAAACTCCAAAAATGAAGCCAACAAAATAGTCAAATACAATTAATAAGAAAATGAAATAATAATGACAGTTTTAAAAATAGTAAATAAAATACAAATAAAATAAAAAATAAAATACTATTTGAGATAATAAAATATAATGAAAAAATATAAAAATATTTTTTGACATTTTGCCTTTCATCACTGTAAAATTTGTTGTTCTTTATGTACAGTGACATTTTCTTCCATTTATTCCTCCAATGTCTTACTTTTTTCATTTTGTCTTCAAAGAAGTTTTACATCACAGCAAAGTCACAAACAGAAAATAGGGGACTCCCATATATCTAACATCCACCCCTTTTCCCTCTTCCCCATTAATAACATTTTATATGTGGATGGTACATTTGTTACAACTGATGTACAAATATTGAAACATATCTACCAACCATGATCAGTGGTGTACATTATGGTTTACATTTTGGACCATACACTTTTAAAATTTTGATGAAACTTAACATGGCCTGTATCCATCATTGCAAGATCATGTAGAACACTTTGAGAGAAATAGAACAAAGGTGGTCTCTTCTCAAACTAAATTCCCTGCTCCCCATCTGCCTCACCCTCCCACATTCCTGTCTGGGTCTTATCTAACCCTCCCACATTCTTGCTTGAATCCTAATCACAAGTTAAACCCCACATTCCTACACTCCCCACCTGTAGCTCATCTCCCTGAAACCCATGTCAGTAAGGGTGTTACTCCATGATTGGGCTAGTTTTTGTGCTTAAGACTGTAAACCCTTAGTCCCCGGCCAATGGGGAAATGAGTGAGGCAGGAAGGGAGGGAACTGGAACACTGCGTCAGGGTCAACATATATTCTTTGTTCTCACATTGAGCATGCGTGCTCCCCCCTGCTTTCATTAGCCTGGGTGTGTGCCCTTTCTCATGAGAAAGAAATAAATTACTGCTGCTTCTAGTCCAATTCTCTGTCTTCAGAATTTTTGAGTAAGTGGTGACCATCCCACTCAAATTCCATCACCCTCAAAATGCCACCTGTTCCATCTATTCTACTCCTCCTTCTCCCTCCCTTTGGGGCCCACAGCAGCTACCAGGCTTCACTCTTTGCAGGACCAGATTCATAGTTACTTGCAACAACACTGAGGGTTTGACACACTGGTCAGTCCTCCTCTATTGGTCACCTCCCATACTCTTGAAAGACTCCCACCCCTCTCTTTGAGAACATAGTGGGCCTCCCCAGGATGGGAGTCCAGCACCTTCCTGCTCATTATGTGGGTCTCTACCAACTGATATAACACACTATGTCAAGATGAACATTCACACACTCCCTAGATGCCTGCCTTTGGTGCGCCCTGTCCCAAATACCCCCCACATCCAACACCCTAAACCAATAACCCTACTTTGCCCTATTGCCAAAAGAGCATTCGCAACATTGTAGTTTCAACCACGTACCCACCAATCCCCAGTGTTCACCTGCTTCCTCCCCCAACCCTCCCCCCAGTTCCATGGACAGTCCAACCCCCCCTCCACATGCTACCCCCTGAAATACCTGTACTGCCTAACCCAGTAGTATCACTGCACCACTAGTATCTGCACCAATAGTATCTCATCATGTCCCTCCACTGAATAACTACACACTTCCACCTTATCATAGATTTTGCCCATATGGGCATTGGCTCATAGCCTTCTTCTCCCTTTCAATTTTCTGAAAACCAGTCTTCCAGACTCTAGCTCTGTGAATCTGTTCAATCTGCCTAATTCATATCAGTGAGGTCATGTAATATGTGCCTATAGTGCCTGGCTTGCTTCAGTAAACATAAGGTCCTCAAGACTCATCCATGTTATCCCGTGTGTTACTACTATAATCCTTACAGCTGAGTAATATTCCATTGTATGTAGATACCAAAATTGATTTATCCATTCATCTGTTAAGGGCATTTGGGTTGGTTCCAACTTTCGGCAATAATGAATAATACAGCTGTGAACAATGGTGTGCATATATCTGTTTGTGTCCTTGCTTTCAATTCTTCTGGGTATATACCTAGCAGTTGAATTGCTGGATCATATGGCAGTTCTATAGTTAGTTTTCTGAGGAACTGCCATACTGTCCTCCACCATTATACATTCCCACCAGCAGTGGATAAGTGTTCCCATTCCTCCACATCCTCTCCAACACTTGTAGTCTTCTGTTTTTTTAATAGCCAACAGTCTAATGGGTGTTAGATGATATCTCAGTGTAGTTTTGATTTGCATTTCCTTAATAACTATTGATGTTGAGCATCTTTTCATGTGCTTTTTAGCAATTTGTATGTCTTCTTTGGAGAGGTGTGCATTCAAATTATTTGCCCATTTTTTAAATGGGTTGTTTGTCTTTTTCTTTTCGAGGTGTAGAATTTCTTTATATATGCAGGATATTAAGCCCCTATCAGATATATGGCTACCAAATATTTTCTCCCATTGAGTAGGCTGCCTTTTCACTTTCTTGACCAACTCCTTTGAGGTACAAAGTTTTTAATTTTGAGGAGGTCCCATTTATCTATTTTTTTCTTTTACTACTCATGCTTTGGGTGTGAAGTTCATGAAACTATTTCCTATTACAAGATCCTGTAAATGCTTCCCTACATTATCGTCCAAGTTCTTTATGGTCTTGGCTCTTATAATTGGATCTTTGATCCATCTTGAGTTCATTTTTGTATAAGATGTGAGGTGGTGTTCCTTTCTCATTCTTTTGAATATGGATATCCAGTTCTCCAAGCACCATTTGTTGAAGAGGCCATTCTCACCCAGCTGAATGGGCTTTTGGTTTTTTATTTTTTCTAGTGCTTTCTTATTTCCAATTTCACTTAATTCTGCTCTAACCTTTTTTATTTCCTTCTTTCTACTTCCTTTGGGGTTAGTTTGTTGTTCTTTTTCTAATTCCTCCACATGTGCAGTTAGGTCTTTGATTTTAGCTCTTTCTTCTTTTTTAATATAGGCATTTATGGCTATGAATTTTCCTCTCAGTACAGCTTTTGCTGTATCACATAAGTTTTGATACATTGTATTGTCATTTTCATTCGTTTCAAAGTAGTTACTTATTTTTTTGAGATTTCCTCCTTCATCCACTGTTTGTCCAAGAGTATGTTGTTCGATTTCCATATCGTTGTACCTAATATGGTTCTCTGTCTCTTACTGATTTCCAGCTTCATTCAATTGTGGTCGGAGAAATTGCTTTGTATAATTTCAGTCTTTCTGAATAAATAGAGAATTATTCTTTGGCCTAGTATGTGGTCTATCCTGGAGAATGATCTATTTGCACTTGAGAAGAATGTATATCCCACTGTATTTGTGTGTAATGTTCTGTATGTGTCTATTAGGTCCATGTCCTCTAATGTATTATTCAAAGTCTTTATTTTTTTATTGATTCTCTGTTGAGATGTTCTGTCTAATGGTGATAATGGTGTATTATAATCCCCTACTATAATTGTAGTGGCATCTATTTCTCCACTTGGTTTATCCAGTGTTTGCCTCATGTATTTTGAGGTGCCCTGGTTAGATGCATAAATGTTTATGATTGTTCTTTCTTCTTGGTAGATGACCCCTTTTATTAATATATAGTGTCCATTTTTGTCTCTTACAATAGTTTTGCATTTACAGTCTATTTTGTCCGATATTAGAATAGCTACTTCTGCCCTTTTTTGGTTATTGTTTGCTTGTAGAATTGTTCTCCAACCATTCACTTTCAGCCTCCTTGTATCCCAGGGCTTAAGATCAGTTTCTTGTAGACAGCATATAGATGGGTCATATTTTCCTTATCCATTCTGCCAATGTGTGTCTCTTGGCTGGTGAGTTTAATCCATTAACATTTAATGTTATTACTGTCAGGGGATTACTTATATTAGCCAAAATTTTTTTAGTTTTATGTATGCCATATGTTGTTTTTATTTCTCTTATCTTTTTAGTTGTTCTTACACTCTCCTCCAACTGTCTCTCTCCCGTTTTTTTTCTTTTGATCTGTTGAACTCCCTTTAGAATTTTTTGAAGGGAAGGTTTCTTATTGACATACTCTCTTAAATTCTGTTTATCTGTGAATATTTTGAAATCTCTCTTGTTTTTAAATGCCACTTTTGCTGGAGAGAGAATTCTTGGCTGGAATTTTTTTTCTTTTAACACCTTGACTATGTCTTACCACTGTCTTCTTATTTCCATGGTTTCAGATGAGAAATCAGCACTTAATCTTATCAAGCTTCCCTTGTATGTGATGGTTCTCTTTTCCTTTGCTGCTTTCAGTATTCTCTCTTTGTCTTGAGCATTGGACAACTTGACAAGTATGTCTTGGTGTAGGCCTGTTGGGATTTATACTGTTTGGGGTGCACTGTGCTTCCTGGACATGTACATCCATGCCCTTCAATAGGGTTGGGAAGTTTTTATTTATTATTTCCTCCAATACACCTTCTTTCCCCTTTCCCTTCTCTTTTCCCTCTAGGAGGCCTATAATGCATACGTTTGTGCATTTCATGCTGTCATGAAAATCCCTGCTGGATTTTTCTATCTTGTCATCTATCTGTTCTACTATCTGTTTGATTTCAGCTCTACTGTCTTCCACATAGCCGATTCTTTCCTCTGCCTGTTCAAATCTGCTGTTATGTGCTTCCAGTGTATTTTTTATTTCTTATATTGTGCCATTCATCACCATCATATCCATTAACTTTTTATGTGTATTTACAATTTCATCAGTGTGTTCTCCCAGGGTCTTCTTAATATCCTTAATCTCTTCCTTCACTTCATTAAGTTGATTCATGATATTTTTTGGACATCTCTGATTAGTTGTTCCATGTTCTGCATCTCCTTCTGGTTTTTTATTTGTTCTTTGCACTGGGCCATGTCTTCCTATTTCTTAGTATGGGTTGTAATTTTTGCTTGGTGTCTAGGCATCAGTTTATCTTGATGGGTTTGTTTAGTTGATTGTCTTCTCTTTCTAATCTAGGGTTTTATTTTGTTGTTGTTGTGTGTAGCAAATTTTTGCTTTCACACTTTGTTCCTCTTATTCCATTTCCTTTCTGTTGTTTATGACCCACTGAAAAAAAGTTATGGCCAGTGAAAAGGAAAGAGGTGAGAAGAGAAAAAGGATAATAGTAATAATAATAGTAAAAGGTAGAAGAGGAATCATATAAGACCTAGGAAAATGAATAATAACTCGAGTAAGAAGTGCAGAGGAATAAGAATAAAAAAGTGGAGTACAAACAATGAGTTGAGAAACTGAATAGAGAAAACTCTTCCAGTTACATTTTTGTGTATTTATCTACTAGTCTATGACTAACCCTACTCACTCAACTAGATCATAACAAAGCAAAATCATTGCTTCTTAAATCTTTAATCAATTCTCATCTCCAAGAGACACAAAAATAATACCCAAGATACATTAGGGGAGGAAAGAGCATAAAAATGTGCTTTTGATAAAAAAATTTCTTTGACATGAGTCAGAAGGAGTTTAACTTCTATTTAAAAATTATTTGGAACATCATGATTAGTATCAATGTTTCCAGCAAATGGGATCTCCTAAATACATAGGTTCAGATGAAAGATAAAAGAAGAAGAAATACCAGATGAAGAATTTGCTACTGACATGTACACTGATTTCTTGTTTTTAAAATGTACCAGTAAAGCAAGGGAACAAATATGACCAAGATAAAATACTGTTGTTATTTCTAGCAACTCCCTTTACTCTATATGAAGGAATTATTTTGTATTATATCCTTAAAACCAAATAAGCATTTAAATGCAATAATCAAAACCCAAAATAATGGTAACTGAAAGATAATTTGTGAAAAACCATGGTAAATTAATATATCTCACCTGAATAATATGTGTAAATAAGAAAAGGAGATGGAAGGAAAATAAATCTGTAAATTGTAACTTCTACATGATAAGGATTTAATTAATTTGAAATATATTCTGCTAGAAATTTTTTAAAAAGTATTTTTATGATTAAAATACTTTTAGAATTCATCACTTTTAAAAATTATGAAACCAAGTGTTCCCGTTTTTGGAAAATTGCCACCAGTGGTCTGGCTCACATTTTAACTTTTGGAAACTTAGTGGTTTGTGTTCAGTGTCATGCCAAAATATTAAATAGTTGATGTTTGCTTCAAGCTATAAAGAAGAAAAAGAGAGAAGAGTGGTTGTCATTTTATTCTTTACCTTCATCTAAATGAAGGTAGATAGATATTGGAATCATTTGAAGAGTTTTAAAAATTTTTGATGACTTAGTACCACCAACAGAGATTCTCATTTAATTGGTCTGGGTTTGGCCTGGACAGCAAAATCTTTAAAAATTTTCCCCAATCAACTCCCATGTGCAACTAAGTCTGAGAACCACTGATCTAAAGGAAGTGAGAAGAAAGATATAAGTAATGGTAAACAGGAAGTCTTGTTTCTTTAAAAACCTAATTCAATTAAATTTCTTGGGCTCTCTTAGGTTTGTAGAAACCAGAATATTTGTTTATTTTGCTCACTTTGGGCTTAAGGCAGCAGATAAAAATTGCACTAAAAGCAAGGTTTCTATGCCTTCCTTAAATTATCTATTCGATTTTATTTTAATTCAATTTAGTAATCACTGTGGAGCAAGTTGCTACAATGGTGCACTGTGAGACACAGGCTCATAAATGCAATAGAAACTTTCAAAAATGACCTCTTTATTACTTACACAGCAAAAAGAGGCCAGAGGGCAAATAACCTCTTTGTTACTTATATAGCACAAAGAGTTCAAAAGAATAGGGGAAGAAATCCCATCGCAGCCGGGCTCTAGCGTGGCCTCAAACTGCTCCAGGTTGGGGTCACGGCAGATCGTCATGCCCTATTTTGTGTCAGAGAAGAGAGACAAATCTACCTCTTTATTACTTGCACAGTATAAAGAGTTCAGAAGAGCAGGGGAAGAAATCCCATTGTTGCCAGTCTCCCAGGGTGGCCAAAACTTCTTGGGTTGGGGTCAGTAGATGGCAGCGCCATATGCCCCACCATGCAATGGGAAAGAGAGACCAATCTATACTGTCTGAGTGTGGTTTTCATCCACCTCAGTGGGGGAAGGGAACCCTGCTACTGAGAATTCCTGACTTGATTATCATCTGGGGCTGCTTGTTTACAGTTTCCAAGTTTAAGGTGTGGCTAGACCATTTCACTAGATTTAACATTTCCCCCAGCTGTAAAATGACACACAATAGAAAAGGAGGCGAAGTTAGCTGAAAGTTGGAGGATGGCTGCTTAGCATGTGTCCTGGTGTCTGTGACTTCCCTAACAGTCACTAAGTAATCAGTTATCTGCAAGGAACTGCCTCACATTGTTGGGCATTCAAAGATGAATAAGATCTGCTCCTCCTTATCAAATACCATACAAACAGGTAGAATTTTAGATAAGTCAACTAGAGTTAGGAACTACAAATAAATCAGACGGGAAGAATAAGATAACAATTTCTACAATAACAAAGGAATATCCCATAAGTTCTTACACCAAAGTTACAAAACCAATTTCAAAAACAGCATTAGGCTATGGACATACAGCACTATGTCTGACTAGGCCTAAGAAACTAGAGAAATGAGCCATTAGCTTTGAATTAGAGCTATGTATTGCCTGCTAGACTGGGGGAATAGGGAAAGAGAGCTTGTGTTCAGGCATAGGATTCAAGATCTGAAATAGTCAGTTAAAAGTCTCAACATTATACTGTGCTTACATGTGAAGGTGCTTCTTGGGAGCCAATTAGAATTTTTATTCAAATGAGAAGCATAATTATGCATATTAAATTGAATGAGTTGCTTTTAGATCTGCCTTGAGATTGTCAGATGAGTGTTACACAGTGAAATCTGGCTCAGTATCTCTGTGTGGATTATTTTCCAATTTTCTTTCCAATTTGACAGAAAGAAGATCAGTGGTTGCATGGGGACTGAGAAGGTGTGGAGGTATAGGAATGAGAGATTACAAACAACACCAGGGAACTTTTGGGGGAGATGGATAGATAGATATGTTTACTATCTTGGCTATAGCGATGCATTCATAATTATATACATATATCAAAATACATGTCTTATACTGTACATTAAATATGTGCAGTTTATTATATGTCTATTATACCTCAACAAGGCTATGTTTTTATCAGAAAAAAGAATGCCTATGCTTTCATATTCATTATCATGAATTTCTTCCCAACTCTGACATCATAGAGATATTCCTACATTATATTTTATTTAAGTCTTTAATCCATTTGAAGCATTTTTGTTTTTGTTGCTTTGGGGGTGTGTTTGTGTGTGTAAATGCTGAGTTTAAGGATTTTTTTCCATATAGAAAAGCAAGTTCATCAATTCCATTTTTAAAAAGTAATTCAGAATTTTCTCTTGACTTGCTATGCTTCCTCTGTCAGATATCTAGGTCCTGTATATGCTTGAGCCTGTTTCTGGATTCTTAATTCTGTTCAATTGCTAAATTTCTCTCTCCCTGAACCAGTAGAATAGAGGAAGTCATTATATCTGTTATTACAACTCCTCCTTCCTGTTCTATTTTAGTTATGCTTTGTTATTCTTGGACATTTTCTCTTCTGCATGGATTTTAGGATTTATGTGAACAAATCCACTTTTCATATTAACTTTTTTTTTTTTTTTTACCGGGAGGTCCCAAGGATCGAACCCGGGTCCCTCCATATGGGAGACGGACTCCCAACCATTTGAGCCACATCCGTCCCCCTAACTGAGTTTTAGAAAAATTATTAGCTATACAGCTGAAAATTACCACACTAAGCATGAAAGGGCCATTCATTTTAAAGCTTGTAATGATTATTTTGTTTGAAATACTGAAAATCTTGTCACTTCTGCGCAATGTGGTGTATGCTATTGAATGTGCATCAAGTGTAAAAGCAGCTCAGTGAGTTTACCTATGAATAGTAGGTTATGGTGGCAGAAGGGGCAAAAAAAAAAAATCAGCAACAAAATACCTTCTGAGTTTTGTTAAGGATGAGGAGGCAATGGAAAATTTTACATCATGTGTACCTCAAAAAGGTATGCATTTGAAGCCTTCAGAGATTTAAAGGGGTGATTTTACTGTTTAAATGTTTGCCATTTGCCTAAGAAAAATTCTTCCACTAATGTAAACTTTGGCCCTCAACACCCATCCCTATCCAAATCTTAATGGAAATCACCAACATAGAGGAGATATCAGATCTGGCTCCACACCTCTTGTTCCTGTCTCATAAGAGAACTGCCAAGGACATCAGAAGGGTAAGGAAAGATGGCAATCTGTGTCTGGAAAACCTCTCCAACTGCTGGTCCATGTCCATGGGAAACAGTTCTGTGAACCCACAGCCCCATTTCTCCTCAACTGTTCACTCCATGAAAGGATTTTAATATTTCTGATTCTGAAAAGGCCACATGAAAGTATTTACTCTCTCCTCTCTCAACTATGGAAGTGCCAGGACACAGGACCTGGTCCTTATAAGTAATGATAAAAAGGCCATGTCTAAATGTGTATATATTTTGTAAAGTAGTTCTTGCAAACTAGTTTTACAAGGCAGAAATGAACAGACTCCACTCTAGAGTTCAGGAAACTTTGACTGTGTACTTGCAAGGCTTGGTGGGAATTTAGGAATATTCTAAATTCTAAGGTCAGTTGTGCTCTGAGAGGGCCTGATGAAAGCAGGCTAATGCCAAGTAAAGTAGATTTGAGTGGCAGAAAGGCTATGAAGTCTTCTGCATGACTCCATCATCAAACAAATATATCAAATAAATATTTACACAGGAACAAACACATCATCACAATCACCACTTCATTAAAGAGGTAACATGTTGAAGAGCTTAAGGTAGCCAAGACCAGAGACACAGACACTGGAGTCAGAGGCCAGCTCTAATACTATCAGAATGATTTGGACAGGTTACGTAATTTCTTTGTGCTTCGGTTCCCTCATTTATAATATGTGGGATCTCTGTCAAAAGGTTATTAAGAAGATAAAACAAATTATATATATAAGTTTCTTAACACGCATTATATGTGTTAGATTTTTTATCATTATTATTAGTAGTAATACTATCAATACCTTAGGTATGAAAGAAACTAAAGTGAGTATAAAATTACAACAATTTTGTACTGAATATTTTTCAACTTCAACTCACTGGTGATGTTGCATGCCAAACAAGACAGAAATAACTTACTCATGAGATGAAAAAGAAAATCAAAACTGTACTTATTTCAGGAGTTTCATACAGTAACTGTCATTTTAGTAGTGATTAATCTTTGTTCTGATCTAGATCTATTTATCATTCATTAATTCAATAACTAATTCATTCAATGTTTATTCAGCAGCTCAATATTAGTTGCTTAAAATCTAATATATGGCAGTCATTGTGTTATGGTTTGATGATGCAAAGATCAAGTGCTGCCTCTGCCACTAAAGACGTGCAAACAAATTATTATTAGGAGAGCATAATTGCAAGGGGAGTCATGGGAAATCTTCATAAGGGCTGTAACATTTGATCTGGATTTTGAACTATGAGTAGGAATTCAGATTTTAAAGGGGGAAAGGCCATTTCATACAAAGAGAATGATGTGTAACAATGTTCAGGGAGGATTAAAGTGTGCCCAGAGGGTCATTTAATGTGCTTGGAGGAAAGGTTTATGTAGGGGTTGTTTTAGTTTGCTAAAAGCTCCCTAAAGCAATATACCAGAAATTGGTTGGCTTTTACAATGGGGATTTATTAACTTATAAACTTACAGTTCTGAGACCATGAAAACGTCCAAAATAAAGGCTTCATCAGGCATTGCTTTTCTTCCTAAAGACCAGTGTGGGCTATCTTGGCCTCCTCTGTCACAGTCTGCTGGTCTCTTCCTCCTCCTCTGTTGTTTTCAGTTTCTGGCTGATCCATCTTTGACTTTCTCTGTCAGCCTCTGTGGGTTCCTCTCTGAGCTCCTGTGGCCTTTTTCTTTGTGTGTCTCTCCATATTCATCCCCTATATAAAGGACTCTAGTAAGAGGATTAAGATTCACCATGGGTCATGCCTTACTGAACTAATCTAATCAAAGGCCCTTAACTGAAGTAATTCAATCAAAAGATTCTACCTACAATGGGTTTATACTCACAGGAATGGATTAGCTCTAAGCTGGGGTCCATACGGTCTCATACCACAGTGTGTGAAGTAGAAAACAAGAGAGCTGAAAAGGTCGGTTAGGAAGTGAATAATTTCCACCAAGGAGTATGGATTAGATTTTGTAGGCAGGTTGAGACTGGGTGACTTCCAGTATGAGATGGCTCCATTGCAAGGACTGCATTAGTTTCATATTTCTGTGTAACAAGTTACCAAATCTCAATGGCTTAAAACACACAATTATATCACAATTCCCATGGGTTGGGAGTATAGCACATGCTAGCTGGATCATTTGCTCAAGGTGCCCCAAGGCTAAACTCAAGGTGTCAATTGAGTGTGCCTTTCCCCTTTTTCTGGATGGTCAACTAGGAAAAAATCCACTTCTAAGTTTCCTAAGGTTGTTGGCACAATTCATTTCCTTGTGATATATGACTGAGGCCCCCATTCTTTTGCCAGTTATTGGCTGGGAACCACTCTCAACATTGAATGGCCACACTCAGTTCCTTGCCACATGGCTCCTTGATAGACCCTCTCACCACAAACAGCTAAGTTCTTCAAGAACAGCAGCAAAATCACTTCCATGCTTTGAATCTCATTCAAAGAGCTGTCCTGATTAGATCAGGCCTTCTCAGGGTGGTCTCTCCTTTGATTATCTCCAAGTCAACTGATTTGGGACCTTAATTATAGCTGCAAAATTCCTTAGCCTTTGTCATGTAACATAACCTAATCAAGAGAATGAGGATCCCGTCATATTCACTGGCCCTATCCACACCCAAGTAGAATGCAGTAAAAAGGGCTTGTACACCAGGGAGTGGGAAATTCGAGGGACATCTTAGAATCCTGCCCACCATATAAACCTTCTGCTTTTGGGGGTAAATGGGCTGATTTTAGCCTCAATAGTGTCTTCCCAAGAGACTTATTTCAGGGGTCTCAATCATTTTTCTTCTCCCCATTCCTTTCTCCACACTTTTCTGTCATGCCAAATGGAATTTATCTTAGACTGACTTTACCCTGAAGTAAATCTTACTTTATTTTGTCAGTTGACACTAGTCACAGCATAAGCTTGGGTATCTATTATGGAAGGCGTTTTATAGTCATACCAGTCATGGACTAATACGAATATTGGAAATGATATGCTTATTTAAAGTAAATTCAAAACAAAACTAAAAAAGTAACAACAAAGATTGAATTTAAAAACTACTAATATGCTTAATATATCAAATAGTTTTTATTTCTACTATTAGGCACTTTTGCCATTTGTTTATGAAATCTAAACCTATATATGAATTTTCCCAATGACTGGGGGGAAATTCTCAGTAAAATGTGTTTGAAGATATAAGCTTAAGCTGTTTGGAAAGTAGTTTGAATCTTTGAAGCATCTATTCTAGGCCAGATGTAAAAACAGGCACACAATATATGCCAGGGCTAAGCTGTATTGTTCTGACATGAATGAGAATCTTGTGGAGATGGTTTCACCCAAAGGCAATGGAGCAAAATGAAAATAATCAACCTCCTTGAGTCCTCTCTGAGTTTTTCTTGTTGCTATTGAATGGATCTATGATGTGGGGGTAATTAAGTGTTCCAAAAGAACACAAAGGAATAGAAAAGGCCTGGATAATGTGAAAGAACTTTCCTGAAAAAATCAGACAAGTAAACATCTTGGAGGGGCTTTGGGTAAGTGGTGAAGCAGAGTTTCTGATAGTCAGCCCTCAGGAGACGAAGAGAAAGAAGAGAGAGAACAGTGGAGTATTTGGGGTTGTCATTTGTGGATGCCTCCCTTGAAGAGAAAACAAATTTGGGGTTACAAATACATTCAATGTTTCAACCAGTGGAGTTGGGCCTGTTCTCCCTAGCAGCCATCCCTGTGGAATTCTTTCTGTGTATTTTTCCCTAAGTGAATAGGTTATATGATAGCTTTTCTCTAATTTTCCTTGTTTGAGTTCTTATGTCAGAGAATATGGCTTGGAAGAATATAGAGGAATCACAACTTTAATGCATTGCCATCTTTGTAGTTGTTTCGCCTTGCTAAGCAAAAGGCCAAGAGTGAAGAACAGAGGTGTGTTTATTAGCTTCCTACTCCATACTACTTTCCTATTCTTCCAACCAGAGCAAGTTGCTGGTAACAAGGTCATAGAATAGTGTAATGCTAAACTCCTAATATTTGAATGTCAAAGAGACATGGTTCAAATCCAAACTGCTGTAGATTGACTTTGTGATTGTGTTAAATTAATAAAATTTTCTAAAGAGCAATTTATGATTTACAAAATGAGGATGATAACTCTATGTCCTATAATTATTGAAGAACTAAATATCATTCACCCCAAATACCTAGTCCTTATCAGTAACTATTATTATTATTATTTTTATCATATCATTGTTATTCCACTTTACACTATTGGAAAGATAAGTAACTGCCCGCAATCTATCATGTAATATTTTTAATGGTGCTCTGCTTTATACACTGCCATTTCACCTCCACAGTGTTGGCACAATCCATGAGCCTCAGAAAGAGAAAGTTGAAGACAGATTCAACCTCCAATGCACAGCTATACAGGTAGGCAAATAGATCAACTCATGTTTCCTTTTTTTCATGTTTAAAGAAAAAGGATAATAAATTAAAAAATGTGAAGGGTTACAAAACAAGTACTTAAATATCTTATGAATTTTTTACTTCATCCAAGCAATTTAAATTCATAAAGTAAGGGACAAAAGAAATTTGCTGTTTACCAGGGTACTTTTTCCATGTTTCAGGAAGCAGAGGATTCACACTCAAAGCAGGTTAGGTCAGTGCCAGAGGTTATCAGGAGGAGTGGCCAAGAATGGGTACTGCTCTGGGAACCAGTGTCAGGAAAGTTCCTCTGAACACAAATAATGGACAAAAGAAAAGATGGCATCTATTCCTCATGGATAATCAGGCTGATTGTGAATTCCTAGATTTCTCCTTTCCTGCTTGCTCTGAGGACCCCACCCTTTCTATGAACCCTACATCCAGGAAGAATTTTCAGGCTTTTAAGTCCCAAATCCACCTTTACTCTTGGTTTAGAAAAATCTCTCTGGTCTCTCTAATTCTCAATAAGTCCTAAGAGTTCCACATTCTCCTGCTGAGGGAGTTAATTCTTGAGGTCTGGGGGTTTTCTATTTAGGGTAGGAAGGAATTTTTGATAGGAAGACATTCCTGTGCCTTGCTGCCTCTGAGCTCTCGTCCACTGTGACCAAGTTAACCTTGATGACCAAGAGAAGACTGGATCTAAAAGAGCAACCCAACTATTAATGACATAAAAGTGACACATAGAAGTATATTAAATAACTGTTATTTGTTTAATTCCTTAGATTAAAAAAAACCTTAAAATGTATTAATTGCTATTTTTATGTTAATCATGACACATGTACATGTGTATTTTTCCTTTTGTCTTCTGCTTCTGGGAAACACAGATTTATATTTGGAAATATGTAATTTCATGAAACTTTGAATTCCTGAATTCTATGTAGGAATGATATTTTAGTATAGTATTATAATAACACAACTTTATTCTTGGATTTTATTAAATCTAGAGCTTGATAAACATATTTGAATTGTATTAATGATGTCTTATACCTATTAAATACTTTTTACTTAAAAGGCTTCCACTTATTGTTATTTCATTGGTACTTTTCTGATACCTGTGTGAGTCAATGAAATTTATGAGAATAACATGAAAGCAATAACCATTTGATGAAACTCTGTTTAACCTATCATTTTTTCATGGCTTAATCAACATAGTTTAAAGACCAAAAAGAGGAAGAAGCAGAACAATTCAAAAATTGCTCAAAATTTTCCCTTTGGGCAGTGCTCGTTGGTGTCTTGGAATGCTGAGTGTCCAAATCTCTCTGTTATTTTCTGAATCCATTAAACTTACAGGAACAATTTCCAAAAACAAAACAAAAAAGCATAATGAAGAGGTAATATAGAACACAATTTAGTTCAAGAGAAAGTTCTATTACTCACTAAAATGTCAGACACTGAGAAGGTGTGGCAAATTCTCCAAAGATCTTTTATTTATTTATTTATTTTTTTAAAAGATTTATTTATTTATTTATCCCCCCCCTTGCTGCTTGTGCTTGCTGTGTCCATTTGCTGTGTGTCTTCTCCATGTCTGCTTATCTTCCCCTCACTGTGAGGTCCCGCTGCATCAGCCCCTCGCGCAGCGCGGGCTGGCCTGCCCTCACAAGGAGGCCCCAGGAAGCGAACCCGGGGCCTCCCATATGGTAAACGGGGGCTCTATCGACTGAGCCACTCCCGCTTCC
>JAQZBX010005698.1:0-37124 GCA_029593785.1 Cabassous unicinctus
TGGAGGAGGTACCAAGCATCAAACCCTGGGCCCTGGTATAGGAAGCAGGTGCTCAACCACTTGAGCTATATCTACTCCCCAAGTGGGGAAGTTTTAAAGGATAGTTCGTCAGTCTTTAGTTTATTTTCCAAATATGTGTAAGCACTAAGCTGAGAAATAGAAGAGTATTTTCAAAATTACGAATGTATGAAATTTAATATAGGAAATAAATTTTAAAAATCTTTCCTTTGGGGAATGATATGTTATTTTTTAAGTTAGCCAGGAAGAAAAAGTCATGGGTAGGTATCTCCATTAACCATTGTAAAGATATTTACTAAATAATAATGAAAAGTATTTACATATGCAATCTGCCTCAATGCTTTGTGCACTTTCTTGCCTCATGCACTTGTTTCTTTTTTGGTAATGCTTGCTTACCTTCTCTTTAAATTTCCAAACATAACCTCATCTCTCTCAACTCTTATTCACTAATATCGCCTCTCTACTTTCTGAAACTAAGAATTATACCATTTAAAGACTGAAAGTGTGTAGGGGGTAGAGCTGTAAGGTGGAGGCAAGAGTTTAGCATGGTTCCCAGGCTTCTGACTGCTCACATGACCAGCTATAGTTTGCAGGAGAAAGAGTGTATTTGGGAGGGAAAGGTTCTAACTTAATTTTGGACTGGCCAGAGGGATATAAGCTGGAGTTCTCCCATAGATAGTTTGACCTCGGTTTCAGCTGAGCAAAGGTTGTGTGCAGAGATGCTCACTTGGAGTGGCGCAGCATATCAGTGTTTTGGAGCCACAGCAGTAAATGAGCCTTGCTGGTGAACATCGACCAGAACGCCAAGAATGTGTCAGATAGTATTTGTTGTGATAAGTGTGTGTAGTGAAAACAGAAGGATGGTGGAATCATAACTTCCTGTGTCTGCAAAGGAAGAGTAGCCAGATGTACAGATAGAAAACAGGCACACGTGGTCCTGCAGACACCATGGGATGAAGTTGGTTCACAAAGTTGAGTGTAGCCTACAGAGTCAAATGTTGGAGATGTGTCAGGTGAAATAAAAACTAAGTGTTTGTGCTGGTGGGCAGCTAGATCACTGATGACCACGACTGGACCTATCCAGGAGGAATATTGGAGGCAGAATCCAGAGTGCAGAGTTGATAATAAATGGGTGGAAGACAAGAGAGACAAGGAGAAAGAATGATTTTTAATGAGTCAAAAAATGGAACAGAAATGCATCATAGCGAGCAGGAAATACAGATTCACAAAACTTCCACATTGCTATTTTTGTCTTGGTTTGCTTTTATTTGTTGCTTTCATGTAGGATTTTAAATAAAAACTAATTTAAAAATGAGACAAAGATTGAGCTTTGAGTGATAGAGTTTTACTGCCAAGGAGGAAACCAGTCAAGCACTTTTTAGGCCCCGATAGAGGAGGGTCAAGGAAGCAGAAATAGGGCAGGTCTTTTAAAGGCAAGGGCCATACCTTGTCCCATCCTGTATTAGGAAAGCAAGTCCTTGAGGTTTTCTGGCTGGCTAATGATTTCTGGGCTCATTGGGTGCGTAGGTCCCCCGCTGACTAGAGGGGTTTGCAGTCACACTGGGTGCCTCCCTCCACGTTGTGGCATTGTATTTGTTTCATATTGCTGCTGAAACTAATCACCACAAACTTTGTGGTTTAAAGCACTGCAAATCTATTATCATATAGTTTTCCAGGTCAGAAATTTGAATGATTCTAACTGGATTAAAATCAAGGTATTGGCATAGCTATGTTCCTTCTGGAGTCTCTAGGGGAAACTCTTATTTTCTTGCCCTTTCCCAGCTTCTAAAGGCCATGAGCATTCCTTGGCTCCTGGCCCCTTCCTCTGTCTTCAAAGCCAGTAGAGTAGCATCTTCAGACCTCTCTCTGACTCAGACCTGACTCTCCTGCTCCCCTCTTCCACTTGTTTTGCCCCCTCTGATTACACTGAGCCTATCCAGATAACCGAGGACCATCTCCCCATCTCAAGATCCTTAATTTAGTCACATCTGCAAAGACCCTTTTCCATATTTAAAAAATATCATATTTACAGGTTCTGGAGATTAGGACATGGCTATCTTTGGGGGCCATTCTTCTGCCTGCCACCTGCTTTTGCTTCTCACACAAAATGCCTGTCTTTGGATGGAGCACCCGGCTTATACAGTGAGAAGGAGGAATGCCCCTGGCAGAAGCTGAAAAGAAGCTGGAAAATAAAACTTCCAAATTCTTACTTCTTAAGACCAAAGATCTGGTCAGGTAAAAATATTAAAGATTATAAATTTATGCAATCAGATCAAACCGTTTCTTTCTTCTTCCACCTTTACCTCCCAGACAAGATAAAAAAATTTCATTAGGGCTTTCAGTCAAGATGGCACATTTAGATCATTCATCAACCCCTGTGCTCCAAAAACGTGGAAAGGGCAGGCATATAAAAAGAAAAAAGAAATAGTAACGGTCAGATATAAGCTAATCTCTGGAGCCAATAAAAGAGAAACCAAATTGTGAGCAGGACAGCAGTCAGGGACCTAGTGCCTTCTGGAAGCTGCAGTGGAATCCAGGGGCACTGACTCCTGAAGGGTCAAGGGGTCTGAGGATGCTCCACACCAGATGGAAATGCCGGGGCAGGGGTGAGGTCCTCACCTCACAGCACACAGGAGGGGATGTGGGAAAAAAAAAAGATCTGCCCCACTTCCAACTAGCACTGCTGCTTCTGGACCTGGAAACCAATCTCGGTCTCTATCTTCACATGGCCTTCTCCCCTGCGTCTCTGTGTCTCTATAGGGACACCAGTCATACTGGATTAGGTTCTAGCCTACACCAGTTTGATCATGTTAACTTATCACATCTTCAAAGACTCTATTTCCAAATATGCATAGGACCGAGGATTAGGACTTGAACATGGCCACAAATCAACCCACAAGACTGAAATCGTAGTCTCATGTTTTCTACCAGCTTCCATGAAGCTGTGGAAGGCTAATTTGTCAGCTTGTTAGTAGTATAAAATCTCAGACTTTTCACAGTTCTTGACCCATCAGCATCCGATTATGGAAACAATTTCACAGGAAAAGAGATGTGGAAGTTGACCTATGGCCAGTTACAGTGCAATTACAGTTACAGTGTAATTGCAGTGTAATTGCATTCACACTGTACCATCAGAAGCAGCTAGCCTGATAGAGCACTGGAACAGTCTGCTGAAAACTTTGTGGAAGTGCCAGCTCCAAGGGATGAGGTGTTGAACTCCAGTATCAGAGGAGTTTCTATAGCCCCATCACCTCAATAGCAAGAATAGCGGGGCCGGAAACAAGAGGTAGTAGCAGGAGTGGCCCAGTTTATCATCATTCCCAATGACCCACCAGGAATTTACAGTTTTGGGGTTCTTCTCAGTTAGAGGTCTGAGACCCCAAAGAGAGTGTACTCTTGCAAGGGGACACCTCAAGTGTTTCATTGGACTATAAGCCGCAACTGCTGCGTAGGCACTTTGGACTCCTTGTGCCCAGCAACCAGAAGGTGAAAAGAGGAATGACCATATTGGCAGAAACAATTAGCCCTTATTAGCAGGAGGAGGTAGGGCTTTGTTACACAACGGGAGCAGGGAGGAATATGTATGGAACTCAGGTGATTCATTTGGTGCCTCATGGAACTCCCTTGCCCAAGTGTAACTCTGAATGTACTAAAGCAATAACTCTGTCTTGAGAAGGATATTTACTGAAGACTTAACCCCTCAAGAGTAATGGTTTGGGTCACACCACCAGGTAGGTCCCAAGACCAGGAAAAGGGACAGTTGAAGGAAAGGGGATTTCGGATGGATAGTGGTGAAGGGAGAAGATGAGGAGTGTGCATGGGCCCTAAGACCAGCTCCAACAATGGGAGCTGTAGTTAGTTCACCAAACTTACTATTCTAAGCTTTCCCTCAGATCCACTGGGACCTTGGAGGAGCTGATCCTCACTATATGTGAAGAAGTGGATCTGTGTAGCACAAGGGATAGACTGTCAGAAGCAGGGGTCTCAGATCCAACTTCAAGAAAGGACCCATCGTCTGGCTGTGAGGAGTAGGCTTAGCTCACGGTCTCCTGCTGTTACCTGCATCAAGTCCACCTCAGCTTTTGAGTCAAACTCATGTCCTTCTTTGCCTGGCCCCAGCAAATAACCACTGGAGTATATTATAAGGGCTACTGAATAGGCATGAACCATTCCTACCTAATTTAGGACTCTTTAATGTGGAATCTAGAGCTTCCCATCGGATTTGCCAAGACGCTGCCAAATACACATCATATTCTATTCTGAGGCTCGCCCTGCCCAATTCTCTTTCTTCCTCATCTTTCCTTTTACAGGTTCAGATCTGCATTATGCTCCAAGAGTTTTCCCTGTCCAATCCTGCTTCCTCCCCTTTTATCTTTCATAGGCATCACCCACTCTCTTCTCCCAATAAGCCTCAGATACTCGTAACTCATCTTAGCATCTGCTTCCCAGAAGACCCAATGACCCAGGTGGCTTCTTTACTTCTACTCCAGGAAAATGCTCCCATCTGCAAGTCTTCTACTTAGTGCTTAGAGGTTCCATATGGCTTTCCAGCTCAAGTCCTGTCATATTATCACTTCATTTTAACTTATTAATCTAGCCTGAACTGTGACTTTTCCTTACATATCAATGGATATGCTTCTGTGAACTTACGTGTTTGTGTTGGTTCTGTCTCTCTTATTAAATTATCTCCCCCTGGAAGAGAAAATAATTGTCTAATTTATGTGGATTGAGAGACAGCAGGAAGTTGTTTCAACTCACTAAAACTCCCCTTTCTGAAACTTCACTCTTAGAATTTTATTCTTTTTGTAAAGTATTTCTGAGTGTTCCCTTAAATTTTTCTTGTGTCTTCACCCACTACCAACTCAAAAAGAAAACTCTCTGAGAGTGACATCATTTTTATTGTTAATCCTTCCATATGAGAATGAATTCAGCAAATAGTTATTGTATAGCAGCTGGCTACTGATGGGAAGGGACAAGGGCAGCACAGATGGCTAATCACTGTCTGGGATGCAGGGGAGCTCCTAGGAAAAGGTAGATGGTAGAGACAAGGCAGGTGGGGACTCCCAGGTGAACTTTACCTGCATCACAGGTTTAAAAAGGATGAGTCATAACAGGGACAGTACAGCCCGTTATCTTTGAAATGATCTACATTGTTTAGTGTGGCATTGTCCTTAGGAACTGATAAAATACTTCCCCTTGGCAATAGACACAGTTCAGTAGTTCTCTTTACAACCGTTACTCTGATGTGCGTACATGTGTGTGTGTGTGTTTGTATGGAATAAAATATAAATGTCTAATGCCTGGGAAGATAGTCTAGGCCTTTGCATTTTGGAGATACATTAGTTTTTCTGACTTGTTTCTCAATGGTATTAAAGCGTTAGCTTTGAAGACACACAGACATAGGTTTAATAGCACCAAATAGGTCCAGCATTTAGTGAATGTGTGGACTACAGAAAGTAGTAAAATCTCTCCAGAGCTTGTTTCATCATTATTAATTCCAATAATCAATATCAACAATAAGAAAAATAATTCATTCTGAAAATCCCAATAAGAATAGAAAGTAGGCAGTTTGTACAAATATCCTTTTATTTATGTAAATATGTATAATCTTTGTTTATTGGATTATTGTTGCCTTTTACTTATAAGGAGATGTAGAGCTATTACTTCCCTATGAAAGATTTACTGAGTCATTTTCTGAGTTGGTTAAGTATCTTTTTACACAGATCCCCACAGTTCTTCTGGAGCTCTAATTTCTAATTTGAAAATACTGTATTTTTCCATCATTGTGTACAATAGCGAACAGGCTTGATTATATAGCTTCAGAAAATCAATATTATAAAGGCATGTTTTCAAAGTGTCTCAAATGAAACATCTTTTAAAATTCTTTCTACCGAGAACATTTACAAAATATGTTTGTGTGATAAATGTTTATTTATTGACCCTTTAGTCTTCAAAATCTACAGATTTGTTTTGCATAATAGTCATTATTATGCAACATCCCAATGAGAAAGTTCCATTACCATCGCCACTTTATAGATAGGCAACTAAGACATACAAAGGGTAAGGTGACTTAACCAAAGTCACAGCTAGCTGGTGGTTGGGTTGGGATTCAGAGCTAGGCAGCCTGGCTCCAGAAACCACTCTGCACCCTTATACGGATTATAGACCAAACATGGAAGATAAAAGAAAGTGAGTCTTTTCAAAAGCAACTTGACATTTAAAGTTATCACAGCAAATCTCTGAAGTAGCACCTCATGGATTCCCAATTCAGATAAGGAGACCAATATTACGAAAGTTTACATGTTCTAACACTTTTCCTCATTAGATATAAAAGCATCTTTTAGCGATACGGTTATTAAAAAAAAAAAAAAAAAAAAAAAAAAAAAAAAAAAAAAAAGACCAACCAGTAATCCTAAACTGGACTTTTCCCAGCCAAGATTTTTAAAATGTTTATATATTGGAAAACCAAGTAAAGAAAGATGGTAGATTTTTGCAAAATGTATAACATTAGTAGTTAGACCATTATTTGATGGTAAAAATAAAGAAGAATTTGTCATTCATCTGCTTAAGAAAATTTTTAGGGACTTATTAAGTTCAAGACAGCGCTGGGTGTTGAAGTAATATGGATAAAAGGTTACTAACAAACTAATTAATACCACTGATTTGTACACCTGAAAGTGGTTAAAATGGGAAATGTGTCTTTGTTATTAAAATATGTTTTTTTAAGTTACTAATAAAAAAAGTATAAAATAATTTGGCATTGTCGGTAAATATCAAGTTACTTGATTTGTGAAAGGCAGGAATATATCTGTAGACTGAAAATATCTAAAAATTATTGTTCTTGTAATTTAACAGACTTAGTTTTCAGAACAAATTCCCTGCATGCCAAATGAATTAATGTTCATTTCAAAATAATTTTGATTTTTTTATTAGTATTCCTAGTATATTTGTACTTTTTCCCCCAAATACCAAATTCCAAATGCAATCTTTAAAAATCATTCTTTAACACTGCCATTTAAATGTGTCCAAAAATGAAGAGTGGGAACATAATTCAATGGCTTCCTAGGTCATGAGAAATAAACATAGGACCTTCAACTGCTCTAAACCCATGGGGCGATGATAATGTCCAGGCAAGTGTCAATTACAGCTTCAATAGCAAATTAAGTGACATTGTTAGAGCGATACCCAGCTAAGTAGGCGGCTCTCCAAGAGGACCTGGGTATTCAGGATAGTCTAGTCTGATTGTACAATTCGTTATTCATGGATTACTCACAGCCCTGCCACTAACTAATTGATAAAGTTGCTCTAATCCAGACCAACACTGAGACACATTCTGTAGAAGTAGAAAGTGTTTTAATGTTCAAAATAAAAAAACCATAAAACTCCACATAAGATAGCTGTACTTTTACTATTGACTGACTGAGAACAATCCATATGGACAAAAGTCAGTCTAAATTTGGTAATTCTTTTAAATGATTTTTTTATTAATAAAAAACAATGCACACGTATTTTAAGGTTTGTATTTATTTATATTTTATTAGAGAGGTTGTAGGTTTACAGAAAATTATTTTAGTAATAGCACATATATGTGAGAAAGGTGGTAGTTAATCTACAACCTGAACATAAATGGATCAATTACTCCTTTGCCTTCTTCTTCAGCCTTGCAGTGGCTGATGCTGACAACTTGGGAACCGAAATTTACCAGAATTAAGAGATTAAACTCAGCAACATAATTCAAAGTCAGATTTTATTTCTCAGACAGGGTATAGAGGAAGCTTATATTCATCCCTGGTGTGTTTTGTTCCAGAGATATCCATGACTCTGCCCCAACTTTATATGCAACTGGCGCAAGGGGGGTTAACAGTTTACTTACAAAATTAAATGAGGTATAGAAAGAAGAGTGTTGCTGTACTAATACTCTAGTTAGTTTGGGGAGAAATACCTAAGTACTTTTTGACCAAAAGACTTCCTGCATGCAGGGCTACAGGAAGGGTAGAAAACTAACCAGGAAAGGGTGAATTGGAAGTCAGCTCTCCACTGACTGATGTGAACAAGAGCGTAAAAACATCGGAGTTCAGTTAAAGATGACACCGTGCATTGTGTGAGTGCAAATTATTTTCTTTATAATTCACAAATGTCAATGTACTTTTCTATTTGCAGTTGAGGGAAGGAACACACATTTCTAGGAAGACGATATTCCTGACCACCAGCAAGAAAAGCAAAGCTTTGAGTTGCTGCTGGAGGAATGAGAATGAGGGAATTTTCCAGGTGATCAGTAACCCTATTCCCTAATGATCAAGGTCTGGACCACAAACAGGGATACTGCTCTGAAGACTTGTCTGACCCCATGTTCCTTTCATCCTCTCTTATCTCTAACCTTTGATTCTCCTAAAATCTCTCAACTCTTTGTGAAATGCACAAATATGGAACATATTAATCTTATATAAAACATTTTCAAACTGGCTCATTTGTATAATATATAACATATAATATTTATATACTTCTACTTACTCTTTTACCTCTTCTTTTCATTTCAAAAAACAAGTTTGATTTACAAAATAGTCTGTGGAAATCAGCTACCTAAACAAATAATTAAACAAATAGGGCAGGAAATCAAGATTTAAGAAGGCAAGTCACCCTATTACTGTTTTTTTGTTGTTGTTGTTTGTTTTTTTATTGTACCTTGAAACATTTGACATATATATTTTTAATTAAAATTAAATTAAAATTCATGTTGATTTGAGAAATATATAATATCAGATGGGAAAACTGAAGATATTCCTAAATTTATAGTGCCAGTTTGGGGACTTGATACTTTCCAACAATTTTTGGCTATATTTGCATCACTCAACTTACTATTTCTGATGCCAAATATAGTGACCGGTAAAAATAAGAACTCAAAGTGAAAAAAAAACCCGTGAATTTGAATGACCTCTTTCAAAATTATTTACTTCAAATTACTGAAAAGTTAGTATAGAATAAAATAGAAAGAGTATTTTTGTCCACATGCTTATTCTACAATAACAAATGTTCTCTCAAACTAGGCATGGTGAGAAATCATCTTCAAGGCAGGTGAGGCAGCTCAGGTACAAGGTAAACAGGTTGTCATAAACATTCTATACATATTCATTGTGAGCAGTCTCTGTGAAATGGAGAGGAAAAAGTACCAGGGAAAAAAAGATGAGAGCTCCAGTGTTTTTCAGATAATCTTCAATCACTGGGAAATCCCAGATTTCAGCTCTCTATAGTGTCCTTTTAGATTGAAAAAAAAAAGTTTCAAGAATTTGTAATCTGGTGTTTACAGCTCAAGCAAGACATACTTTAAGTGAGATTCCCCAAAGAATCTAACTTTCAAGTTAGGCAGGAGGGTTTTCTCCTCCCTCTACATATTTTGGCCGACTGAACACTGATAATATAACTGGGAGAAAACTGCAAAGCTTCAAATTATATGAAGAAACAAGGAGGATTTTCAAAGAAGGAGGTAGAGAATCAGAAAACCTTAAAAGAATACTAAATGGGAAATAATCAGCAAATGTTATTCACCTGTCACCAAATTCCAAAACCAGGGTCAAAAGCTCAGGATAAAGACACCAAGTGCTTTAAAACTACTATTTTACTATCTACCTCCTGGCAAAAGCTTACCACTAGATCCAAAGGTTTATTTTAGCCCTTGATCTTAATTCCACTTTAGTTTTGAAGCCCTTGCAGTAAACTCTTCAGTCTATATCTGCTTCCTCAGAAAATAAATTAACTCTGGATGAATCAGGCCTTAAGACTTTGCCACTTACGATGAGTTTTATTGCCTTCCGAAACCACGGGTAAAAGAAGGCATATATCAGGGGGTTCATGGCTGAGTTATAATAAACGCACCACACTAAAATCTCATAAACATAAGGAGGAGTAATGAAATTCAAGTAAGCATCGATCACTGCATCAATAATGTAGGGCAGCCAGGAGACAAGAAAGGCGGCCACGGCGATGCCCAGCGTTTTAGCAGCCTTCCTCTCCCTTCTCGCCACTCTCTCCTTGTAACTCTCCGAGGAGGACCGAGCTTGGCTGGCTGTACTTTCTATCTTCCTAGCCTGATGTTTAGCCACCAAAAATATCTTCCCATATATAAAAACCATGGCAACAGTGGGTATAAAGAACAAAAGGAAACAAAGCAGCACCCAGTTTTGATTCAGTGGCGCCTGACAGCCTCCCACACAGGTGAGCGCGACTACCAAGTCCTCGATTCCTTCTTCATTGGCCCCAGTGTAAAAGATAGAAAAACTGTAGGTTACGGAGAAGAGCCAAGAGAGCACAACGCATATGCCCGAAACCGATAACGTAAACTTAGTTGGATAGGCCAGGGGATCGGTAACAGCGATGTATCTGTCCACAGAGATGCAGCATAAATGAAATAAAGACGCAAAGCAAAAGGAAGTGTCGAAGCACGTGTGGAACTTGCAGTAGCTCTCCCCAAAGTACCAGCAGCTCTCCACCGTCCTCACGGCGCTGAAGGGCATCACGGTCACGCCCACCAGGAAGTCGGCGCAGGCCAGGGACGCGATCAGGCAGTTGGTGGGCGTGTGCAGCTGCTTGAAGTGCAGGATGGCGACGAGGACCAGCAGGTTCCCGCCCGCGGCCAGCGCGGCCCCCAGGCCGAGCACCGCGTACAGGGCGGCGCGGGGAGCGGGCGAGTAGGGCGTCTTAACGCACGAGCCGTTCACGCCCTCGTAGCACAGCTCTACGGCTTCCCAGTGCGACAGGGTTTGGGTCATTGCTTTCTGGTTGGGATTATTTTCAAGTTCCCACGTGCCCTACTTCAGCAATTTAAAACAGGAAAGAGAAGGCAATTTTAAGATCTTCGGGGGAGGGGGGGGAAATGAAAGTTGGTAACTTTTTGACCCACTGTGTTTTGCTTCTTATTTTGCTTTTTTTTGGCCTATTAACTATAACCCCTTGGCCTTTGCAAAAAGCGTTCCCAAATTTTTAATACATTTTGAGTAGACACTTGTTTCAGAAAGCCCTTAAAATTATAGTCAGTTATATAACTAAATGGCTGGCAATAAACTTAGTCTGATGATATATATAGTATGAATGTAATTTGCTAGTCATTAGAAATACCCTTTTTTGGTACTGCTTTACCTTATGAAAATCTCATCTGTAGCCACCTGAGTTGAGAAATCATTAGGCTACCAAAGACTGAATTTTATTTCCTAAGTTATCTCCCCTGAGTAGCCACTTCAGCAGTAATGACAAATACTTTTTTTTTTTTTTAAGAAAGAAAAAAATAAATTACATCTCCATTAAATTGTAACCTGAAAATCCCTATAGTATGGAGTGTGAAGATTGAGGAAAAGTTTATTCATAATAGCTTGTTAAATTTGTTCTGGGAATATATTTCTTCTATTACTTATATTTCCAGAGAATTTTCCTTTGTGTTCAGTCATGGTTTGGACATTCTTACCAAATTGATATCAATATTATCAGTGTGAAAGTATTTTCCAGGATAATAGCCAGTTCTAGATGTCTAAAATCAGTAAGAATTGATTAAAATAAGCCATAACCCAACTTGCACTTCCCATTCTCATCCTTAGAAAAACAATATTATTTTAACGTACACAAGAAGTAGGCATCAACTGGAGCAGATGAGAGTGGTGTTTTTAAATCAGCTGTGTCCCTAGAAAGAGTGGTTTCAAACTAACTTGCAAAAGAGAACCCATATTGGTATCTCTTGGTGTTTGAGTTCATTCTTTTTCTGAGGCATATCATCCTAGGAAGAGTCCACCTGACAACAGTGAATAATTAATTTTTACTTCATTTAACCATGAATAAGTGCAACTTTGCATTTAAATCTTAATATTCCTTCATTGCCATTTATCCCATGAAATAGGTCTGGGCTTTGTTGAACCTGCTGGGTCCTAGAAAAAGCTATATGCATATACATATGCGTGTGTATCTTCTATCCATATAGCTATACTCTCCACGTAATATACATATAAACACCTGTGGTATTTTCAGGTTTCCCTAGTCAGTGAGTTTTACATCAAATCATTTAGCTTTTATTTCTCAGTTTATAATTACCTAAGCCCTCACTGGTTTGGTGCCATAAAATGAAGTCCCCTCCTTGCAAAGCTTCCCCCAGTTATTCCTGGGAGTCTTCAGGTGGGTGGATCCATTGTACTCACACACGTCAGTCTCTCCAATAAATTGCCATTGGACACCATTGTGTTCTCCGATTCTAAACAGATCTCCAGTTAGGTCCACCACATCTCTCGTTTTACTCTCAAGCTGGCTAAAGGAGTTTCCCCACTGCCAGTGCCTGAGAGTCTGTGTCTATGCAAAAGATGCTTTCTCCAGTTTTAAAAGTCCACACCTCACCAGTGCCCGAGTAATGCTGTTGTTGCACAAAAGGAGAATGACCCCATCCTCAGTTCTTTAGACTCGGACTCTAGAAAGCACCCTTCCTTCTCAGAGCATCTTAAAATTCAGGCTTCCCTCGAAGCAAGGTCACTTGAGTAGCAGTGAGCACTCCTAAGACCTAGAGCGTGGTCTTTAATACTCTTCACAAGTAAAAGGAACTAGGACTTCTCAAAACAACAACTGGAACATCTTGCTATCTTGCTATGCCAAAAGCTAAGAAAGGGCTAAAAAAAAATGGTGGGGTGTTTCACAAAGAAACAGTCACCCGCAGGAAAGAGCCCCCACTGGCCAAATCTGGAACCATTTGCCAAAATGATTAGGAGAGTGAAACATTATAAACTATTGAAAAATAGGGAATCCAGGAGGCCATATTCAAGATTGATAGAGATGAGAGATAGATGATAGATAGATGATAAGAGACAGAAAGAGAGCGAGAGAGAGGGAGTGAGTAAGTTGAGCAAGGAGGCCTCTTCCTTAGGGTAGAATGCCAGGTGCCAACCGACACATAAAAAGAGAGTAATAGAGTTGGATATCATTATATTGTAACTGTCACAGTAAAGGTTGATTCAGTAAGAATCATCAATGGATGCTAAATCTAGGGGGAAATTTTTTATGAGGATCAGGATATTTATATGACTTAAAGTGTCTCTTAGGGATTGCTTATTAATTGCAAGAGAAAAATTAGTAGTTATACATTGGAGAAATCAAACAACACCTTGACATCATTATCATCAATGAGAGGCAAATAGCCAAATAGCTCTCTGGATATGACACCCTGAGAAGCACAAAATATCACGTACATAGTATTCCAGTCACGAGTGCACCACTTGAATCTAATCATGAAGAAATTTCAGACAAATCGGAGTTGAGAAACATCCTATTTTAAAAGGGGGAGAGGATATAATCTTCAAAGATGAAAAATGTCATTGCCATAAAAGAATGCAGAACTTTTCCAGAAAAAAAAAAAAAAGAAAACCACAACTAAATAAATATGTGATCCTAGAATATATTATTGAGTCAGCTGGCAAAATTAGAATATGGGCAGTGTTGTAGTTTGCAAAGCTGCTCAAAGTAGATAACATGAAAAGTGTTGACTCTAACAAAGGGAATTTATTAACTTACAAGTTTACAGTTTCTAGGTTGAGAAAAATGTCCAAATCAAGGCAACATGAGTGATGCTTTCTTCCCAAATATCAGCTGCCAGCAATGCTGGAATCCTGTCACATGGCAAGGCACATGGTGGTGTCTGCTGGTCTCTCCCTTCTCTTCTTCTTGCTTTTAGCTTATTGCTTCCATGGCTTTTTCTCTTTGAATTTCATTCTCTTACAAAGGACTCCAGTAAGAGGATTAAGACCCATTGTGGGCCAAACCTTAACTGAAGTAACCTTATCCAAAAGTCCTAGATTTACACTCACCAGATTGGATAAGCTTTAAGAACATGATTTTCTGGGGTACCTACAGTTCAAACCACCACAGGTAGTATTTGGTAAAAGTATTTCATCAATGTTTAATTTACTGATATTTAGGGGTGAGGGGCCATGATATCTTCAACTTAGTCTCAAAAGGTTCAGACAAAAATTATACACACACTCAGAAGTAGAGAGAGAACAAATGTTAAAGCAAATGGGGCAAAATGTTAAGAGGTAAGTCTGGATAAAGAGTATAGAAGTGTACTTTGTATAACTTTGTGCAACTTGTGTTGTAGGATTGCAATTTTTCCCAAAGAAAAACCTTCTTTTACTAAAAGCATTAAAAAACAATAAAAAAAACCCAAAACCCTGTCCCTTTAGTACCACCCTTCCTTTCATCATCTTGTGCAAGCACTTTCAAACCCCTGTCTTCCTTCCCAAATAAAGCCCCCCCACAAACAGGCAGTCAGATTCCATGCCCCAAATAACCTCTCCTCTCCACAGTCACTCCAAATGCAAAAAGTCTTAAGACAGTCTCATTTCAATATAATGCTAAAATTTACACTTCCAAAGCAAAACACAATACTACAGTCGTATTTTTGGTAATGTCATAATTTTTTCTGAGAACAAAAAAAGAGCAGAAAACTACAATATAATGATGATACTTGCTATGTTATTGATTTTTCCTCAAAAATAAAGAATAAAGAATCTGTTTCAAATGCAAAGGATTCTTCACTTCCTGAGACAGGAAACCAATTGTACATTTTAAGTGAGTGTTTTCTCCTGTCTCCAAACACTTCTAGTCATCAATATAATAATATATATAGTGATATTAAAGTCCACTTTTAAGCAGGGTTCTCTATTAAATCTATGCATATATATTTATATCTATCTATCATTATCCCCATCCCATTCCTATCCCTCTCTCTGCAATACTTAACAGAATAGTTCCTAAAAATATCTGTCCTACTAACATCATCTCCACAGATCTTTTAACAAAAAGAAAGAGAATGTATGAAAGAATCCAAGGATCTGGTCTAGTGAAATTATTAAAAAATGAGATTTTGTACTATCTGTTATATTTGTACCAGGAAAAAATTAGAAGCACAGTTAAACCAAAGCAATAGGATTTTCTACAGATAAGTGTTTAACTAAGAAGAGCAATGATGCAGGAATGTCACCAATCTTCTTCAAGATGTGATAAACTGCCCCCTTTGAACCCTTGTTGACTTTCCATGATCCTGGAAATAATCAGCAAAAGTGTTGCTCTTTAGGAGCCCTCTGGAAAGTGTATTTTAACAGTGAGGAGCAATGTGATAGCATAATTATCATATCTAGTATCACATTATACCTATGGGTAATCCATTCTTACTTGGCATAAAGCACTGGAATGAGTAAAAGGGAAATGGGAGATTTTAATTGTATAATAAGAAGGTTCGGGTATGCGGTGGGGTAGCCTTGAACAAAGAACAAAGGTTGGCACAAAAACAGTGCATCCCTAAGAAGAGGGTTTCCAAAGAAAATATTTGCCAAGTTTCTGGTCCATATTATTAAACTTCTTTTTTAACATTTACATAATAATCTTAATTTTTTCATTCAATAGTGTAGCCGTTGGGCAATTTGATGTAATTATGAATTCCAAAAATATAATCAGGTCATACTTGTAAACTGATCTGTTAACCTGGGCATGATTAAATTATGATTAGGGCGTTGACTGGGCCACATCAGTAGGGTGTTGAGCCCCAAGCCTTGGTGGGTGGGGGAATCGAATATAAAAGGCAAGGCAAAGGACAGAGGGAGCAGTTTTTGAGTAGCAGTTTTGAAGTTGGAGTTTTGATGTTGGAGGGAAGGCCCCAGGAGAAGAGAAGCAAGCTGTTTGCCTGATAGTCTACAGCTGGCCTTGTGGAGGAAACAGGAGCTAAATCCAGAGAGAAACACAGCCCCGGGAAGAGAGGAACCCAAGAAGCCTGAACCCTGGCAAACGTTGGCAGCTGTCTTGCTCCAACACGTGGCAATGGACTTTGGTGAGAGAAGAAACTTATGTTTTATGGCCTGGTAACTGTGGACTTCTACCCCAAATAAATACCCTTTATAAAGACCAACCCATTTCTGGTATTTCACATTAGCACCCCTTTGGCTGACTAATACAAATAGTCTTGAACAATTTTTGAAGCTTTAGAGCAGATGAAACAAGATGTAGTATTGTTGATTTCAATGCTCTTGAAGAAAAGACATTTAATTTGAGTCACAAATAATATGGTTTTTTAACATTTGAAATACAGTTAGTGATGCGAATATTCTCACTGTCTTGATTTTGTGATAATCAGGGTAGCTAAACATTCGCTATATTAGAAACCATGCATGTGTCCCCAGACCTAGTTTTTCTTCCTAGGTCTGGTTTTTGGAATGCTGGTGATAAACTAAGCCTGATTTATTATATGACCATCCTGTATAAGAAAAGACTAACTTTGGGTATCTTTGGTCAACCTTAAGAGATATAACAGGGGTACAGATGCGGCTCAGGTGGTTGGGCATCCATCTCCTATATGAGGGACCTGGGTTCAATCCCTGGGACCTCCCAGTAAAAATAAGAAAAAGAAAAATAGAGAAGGCACGTGGGTCACCAGGCCCTGTGTGCAGGTGCACCACCATGCCCCACAAGCAGGTAAGCCATCAGGCCCCATGAGCATGTGAGCCACCCGGCCCTGCGAGCCGTGCAGCAAGATGATGATGTAACAGGAGAGTGACACAAGGGAGAGCCAAGATGAGATGCACTGAAAACCCAGGAACTAAGGTGGTGCAGGTGGTAGGACGCCTCTCTCCCATATCAGAGGTTCCGAGGATCGAATCCCAGTGAAGACAGGAGGATAACGATGAGAAGAGAGGGCAGGAAACAGACACAGAGCCACCCAGCAAATGGACACAGAAACAGCACAAATGGTGGGGGGGAGTGGTAAAAATGGATAAAAGTAAATAAATAAATCCTTTAAAAAATGTTTAGGAGAGGAAGATATGGACTATAGTTAGTAGCAATACTTTGATGATGCTCTTTCATGATTTTTTTAACAAATGTTTCACAAAAATGCAGGGTGCTTGTGTGTGGGGGGGTGATGTGTGGTAGCCCTGTATGATGTTACACATATTTGTTTTGTAAGTTCACGATGTTTACTGAACACTTATAGTTTATGTATGTTCATGTATGAATGATATACTTCAATAAATTGTTTAAAAAAGCAAAATAAAAATCAAATTTTCAAAAAAAAAAGAAGAAATACAGTTAGTGTAACTATGAAACTAAATTTTTAATTTTATTTCAGTTTAATTAGTTAACATTTAAATAGCCATATGGGACTAGTCACTACTGTATTAGACAGAGCAGGTATAAATTAAAAGGATTAAATAAAATCAACCTATCATAACATTTTAATTTAATTTCAAGAGTTCATTTTCATCATTGAGCTTTATTTAGGTGATTTACTCTAGCATTCATTTTCTCATAATTCATTGCACTCAAAATATCTTTATTGTTTTTTATTTTACTTTGCTTTTTAAGGTAATGAATGCACAACTATGTAATTATACCAAATACCATTGATTGCACACTTTGGATGGATGTATGCTTTACTGATATGTATTAATAAAATTGATTTGTTAAAAATGAAAATCTGCTTCTGTTCACTCTCCAGTGCCTTCAGATAGCTTCCTTTATACAGATTTTATAGTCACTTTTTATGGAGGAGTTAGACCTAATGTATCTTATCCAATAATTAACAGAAGTGTGGCACTCATACTTTAAATTTCAAATCACTTTCCCTTGTTGCCTAATTTCACCTTTATCATTGAAGCCCACTTTTGTTCTGTATATGCAACTGATACTGATTCTTTCTATAAAAGCTAATAAGAATTGCTTAAAGGCATTTTATGTTCTTTACATTATTTGTGTTCTTTCTGGGGTCAGGTTTGTTCATCTTGTTAATTTTCTTTCCTTTTATTAATTTCCTCAGTTATAGATTACCCAGCCAGGATTTACACTCAGCTCTATCCTATGCTCTTATTCTTTTTTCATTTTATTTTTAAAGAAGCTTTAGATTGCCTAAATGTTACATTGAAAATATAGGAGATTCCCATATACACCACCCCCTTTCCCTCCCACAATATCCCCTATTAACATCTTTCATTAGTGTGATACATCTGTTACAATTTATGAACACGTTTTGAAACACTACCACTAAGCATGGTCTATAGTTTATATTATGTTTTACACTTTGCACCACAATATTTCAGAGTTTTTGACAAGATGTATAATGGCTTGTATTCATCATTGCAATATCATGCAGAACAATCCCAATGTCCCCAAAATGCCCCATTTATACTTATTCTTCCCTTTCCCTTCTCTAGGAACCTCTGGTGACCATTGTCTTTTTATTAATGTTACAAGTTTTTCCAATACTAGAATAATATTTCATTACTAGAATAATAATAAGTCTACTTCACTTCATAGTTGTATTCCCACCATATGTTTGTTCATTCCTCAATCTTGAGGATTTTTGGATGGTGATGCCCACTCTGCTTCTCATTGAAAGGGGGCTTAGATCCCATGGAGCAGACAGATGGAACTGTCTTGCTTGCAGTTGTAGATGCTCTCTGTTTTTTGGGATGGGCATTGTCTATCATCATCCTTTTGTTAGTTGTCCTGGGTGAGTCCGATGAACTAGAAAGTAGGTGTTGGCTGCAACTCTGCCGAGATTCAGGGCTCAACTAACACATGAATAGAAGGAAGATTTAAGTCTCTGGGCCATATATTTAATGAGTCTAGTGCTAATTATAGGTTCAAATAAAAGGGGCAGAAGAATCATGTGTAGGAAAATTATAAATGAGTCTAACTCTAATACATTGGGGACATAGGTTATAATATATTCCAAGGCAAGGCCCACCCAAATTACTCCCATAGCTGCTAATCCAATTAGTCATATTCAAGAAAGAGTAAAATTGAAGGTAAACCTTTGAACATGGAGAAATAAATAAATCTCATCCAAAAGATATACTAAAAAGGAACACAATAAACAACTGAACAAGCAAAAATTTCAGGAATACTGTGGTTGTGAACTGCTGCTTTATACCACCTGCCTCCTTTTTCCTTGGAATTTTGTGGGCCCCAAGAAACCGTCTTATCACATATTCTGCTTCCTGGTTTCCTTTGGCTGAAAAGAGGTGACACAGCAAAGTAATTATGAGGACATTTGAGTCATAGCAAAGAGAAACGCCTTACAGTAAATTTACATTTGACCCATTTATATGTGGCTGGTTGGTCAGTGTTAGACGGATCAAGATGAATGGATTAGTAACAGGAAGATTGAGGAAGAGTTATGTGAGTAGACATCTTGGGATGAGCTCTGAAAGAGAATAACTATATCCCATGTGACTGCCCACCAAAAAAAATGCATGTCTGAAGAGAAAATTATTAATAATTGAATAGCAAGTTGGCCCATTCATGGATGTCAGTTAATGTCATTCCCCGCCATACCAGTGTTAAGCCAATAGTTTCATGAACCAAGTGGCCAAGGTACAGAGATGAGGGTTATGCAAGTTCTCAATGATATGGGCTTCCCCCTATTAAACTAATCCAGTTACACCTGGACACAAAATTTGATGGCAAAAGCTAGGGGACAAGTCAGCCACATAGAAGTGCTGGAGGAGACAGCGATTTGTGATTATGAGAAGGACACTCATCTGGATTTAGATTTTTTTTTCCCTCGCTTGCCATGCTGTGTCAGCACCATCATCTGTTGGCCTACTGACTATCTGGTAAGCCCATCTGGTATCCACAAATTTTGCTTCTGATCAGGGAAGGCATTTTGCGTTGAACGAAGTGAAGGAGTAAATTTAATCTGCAGGATTTGTACTAACGTATTCAAGAATCCGGAAACAACTGGTCTTATGAAATGGTGGGATGGTCTTTTGAAGACTTCAGTACTGTGCCAGTTGAAAACAAGACTTTGGAGGTTAGGGTGCCATCCTGAGGGTGATGGTTTAGGCTTTGAACCAGCCAATCCCATACAATGTTCTTAATCCCATAGCAAGTTTATAAGCCTTGGACCCAGGAGCAGGAATGTGAGGGCAATTACCATATCCACTCACTTCTAAGCTTTTTCTTACCATAATAATAACTCTGATTTCTGCTGGTTTAGAGATTTCTCATCCAATGGAAGAATGCTTCCACATTAATTTCAATGATTATGGCACAATACTTTCACTGAGTTTGAAGCTGGTTATAGAGATCCCTGGTGCCAGTGGGCAAATATGCATAAAAGGGAGTTTTGAGACATTTGCTGCTGCAAAACTAGTCCTGGGTGGCTGCTCTACACTGAGTGTTGGAAGGGTGTCCGTGGGACTCATGACAGAGGCTAAATGTTAAAGTAAAATGTAGAGCCCTGTGAAGACAAGAATTCTATCGGCTCCGTTTTCTCAGAAATGAAGTCTGGAGGAAGCCCAAACTGAATAGAGAAACCTGACAGTGGAGTTGCTGGCTAAAGGCAAAAGGAAAATGGAAAGAGAAAGAACAGGGAAATGCCAGCTAAAATCTCATGACCAGTTGTGGAAAGGGGAATTATTTCATTCAACCTAATTTTCTTCTTTGTTATGTAATTTTAAAATATATAGTATAATTAATTTTTCCATTTTCTTTTCTGACCTTCCAGATCATTACTCTCTGTAGAATGTATTAGTGGTATTTAACTTTATAATTTCATCTCTATGTTATTGACTATTGACAGAGGAGCATAGCAGAACTAGAGGACGAATGGACGTCACCCAGCAATCATGCCCTTGGAGCTGGAAGCCATAACCGGGGGGAATGAATTGCCATTTCTTGGATAAGAGGTGAGTGTGTTTTGGATTATATAAGGTGTTATTGCATGAAGAGAAACAGAAGCACTTTGAAATGTAGGTGTGGGAAAAAGTGTGTTGACTGTAGGGGACACGTGTTAATTCAAGTGGCCACCATTCCAATATCCTTCCTGTTTGTGAGGAATACCAAGAGATGGGAAACCAGGGCCCTATATTATACTGTGAACCTCCTCCCTGCACCGTGCCCACCGATGGCTAAACATGAACATATGCTCCCATTTAGAACTGGAAGATGTGATGCAAATGCCCAAGCTGAGCTAGACGTCCTTCCCAGCAGCTGCGGTGCTGTCCCATGCTCAGAGTGCTAGAGTCTTTGGCAGAGGTTGAAAGTCCCTGTGGCAGCTTTCTAAGTGGATCAGTCAGTAGTGGAATCTTCCTCGGGTCCTTTCTGAACCTGGTTCTACTGCCTTCCTGCAGAATTGGAGATCTACTCCAAACCTCTCTAATGAGTTAAACTTTTGCTTAGTGCAACCTAAAGCTGAATTAGATGCCGTGGGGAGAGAGAAAGAGAAGTGGTTGCCTCACTTCTGGCCTAGATGACCCAGTGGAGGAAAAAGTTTGTATAGGGAGTGGGGCGAGGAGAGGATTTCCACTTGGGGCATGTCAAAGGTGAGATGCCTTTGAACAATCAAATTGCAGCTGTCCACTGAACAAATGGAGAGATCTGTCTAGAGCTCAAAAGGTTAGAGATCATCTTAAATCTCTAAGGGGTCATCTTAAATGTCATAATCAATCTCCCAGGGATATAAGAATGTTAAAGGAATGAGTATTTTTCATGAATATACGGGCTGCCAGGATTCCACTGTGTCACCATAAAATAATAAAGCTTTTTGTCCGTCCACGTGAAAGTCAGTTAATGACTTTACAATTCACCACTATGGCCTGAATAGAATTATCCAAGATGCTGGATTTATTTTATGAAGCATGGAACATGTTAGGTATAATAAAGTTTCTGACATTGCCATTATTAAATTATTTTCTTGACCCAAATCTTAATAATACAATATTCTCTATTACATAGCTCAAATGACATGTTTTTTCCTTCAACACTTTTAAAAAACCATTAACTGCTTGACTTATCAATGTTAGGAGTCATGTGATACACTTAAAAAGACATTTTCACTTGGGATTGTTTCCCTGATTTAAAAAAAAAAAAAAATTCTATATGCTATTTTCTTGGTTTTGAGGAAACTTCCTTAGAAATAATTTACTTCACAATGATGATATAAATTACAATGTTTGAAACTAAGATACCTAAAGTAGTAGTCGAAATTATGACGGGATTGGGGAATATTCCTCATTATTTCACTGGCATTTCTTCCTTACCTATTTCAAAGGTAGTCTCTCCATTCTAGTTTATGGCTCTTTTATTTAAACGTACTCTGCTGCCCCCTAGCGTTTTCTCTGAACAATGCTGGGGGACCAAGCAGGACACCAAAGCCAAACAGGAAGGGATATGTCCATCTAGCAGTAAACCCCACGCCAAACACTTTAAAAACGTGCTAGTGAGGTGGCTCCCTACACTCTCCTCTCCCAGCCACCTCTTCATAAAAATAACGCAAAAAACTTTCTCTTTTTCATATTTTGGGTCTGATGCTTTTAGAAAGAAAGGACCTCAAGTTCAACTTATTTACTACAAATTGTTGGCTCTCAAGTATACGAAATTGTATACTTTAAAAGGATGAATCTTATGGTAAGTGAATTATATATCTATATATTTATATACATAAAGCTGTTGTTTAAAAAATAATAATTCAAAGAAAGGTTTTTGAACTTTTTTCTTCATTAGAACCCAATGAGATGCTTCGATTTTCCAGGCCCTGCACCCGGAAATTCTAATCACCAGCACTGATGCTTTTAAATCAAACACCTCAAAAAGATTCTAGCATGTGGCCCAGAGACCACATTCTGGGAAGCAGCGTTCCGGAGGCGCTGCTGTAAAGGAAACCGCTCCAAACGTGGAGTCAGAAAAACTGGGTCCTTTCCTTTGGCTCGCACTTGCTCAGCACCTTCTCGTGTCAGACATCCATGCCGGGTGCTAAGAAAGCAGGTAAAGATGCAGTCTCAGGCCCGAAAAAGTTCCTGGTCTAGTCTGGGAGGGGCCAACTACACAAATACAGCGTCCTGAGGTAAGCCCTGCGGAAGAGGGTGGGCGCCGAGCTCAAGGGAGCCAGGGGGGTGCCAGGGACAGCGCCGGGCAGCCGGCGTAGGGATATTTACTGTAGGAAGCTGTGCCGTGAAAGAGAGTTTTAACTGACCTATTTAGGACAAGGGACATTCAATCTGTGTGATCCTTCACACGTCCCCCAAATTCTCTGCGCTTGCATTTGTCGTTTGTATGAGTTAAAAATAGCTTATGTACATGCGGATTTCCAATGACTTGGCTATTTCCTGCACCTTTACTTGGCGATCAGAGGTCTCCCTCTTTTCCTGCTTCACACAGGCTACAGCCTGTAACAGCGAAGATGACTGATCCAAAGACGCCATCCTCCAACTCCACATAATGCCCATGGTTGGGCCAAAGGCATAATAAAACTGCTCATATGTCTATGACAAGAAGATAGTTACAAGGTGGAGCTACAAGTCCAAGTTAAACTCCCATGGAAGCTGGGGAGATGGGGGGCTAACTATCTTGATGTTTATACTTCAAAGAGATGACTTCCAGGTTCTTGGGTTGTGGAGCTGGCAAAGGCTTATTTAGCTTTTAAAAAGATTTAAGCACATCTCAAAGGGGCAGAGACAGGAGTTACATTTGCATGTTTTCTACAGAATGCCCTAAGAAATGGGGGTGAGGGGTGTCTCTTTCCCAGTTTCCACCAGGGAAAACTAATATTTTTTTTTCTTCTTTTTCTTTTCTTTAATTTGTATTTAACCTTACAAGACCCAATATTTTATGGTCCTCCTTATAGATGTGATCCAGATGTCTTATTAAGAGCAGTTGCTTCCAGTGAAAATAGAAAAGATCTATTATTATTAATATAATATTAATAATGTTAGATTAATATTATCTGCTCATTAAATTTAATTAATAATTTCACAATAATCTACCAAACAGAAATTTATAATGCATTTTTGCTTAGTCTTGCCATGGTTCATGGAATTGCAGTTAAACCTGAGTAAGAACCAAAAGGAAAATAAGATGAGCTACGATGAAATGAAGGAGATGGAGGCAATGGGCAGAGACAGAGAAAGGAAAAGGACAGAAAGGAAAAGGAAGGGGCACCGGGAAACAGAAAGAGAAATAGTTTGCCTCCCGCACCTCTGTATTTCAGTAATCCTTCCTCCTTCGTGGCCCAGCAACGCAAAATCCACCTCTTTCCGGAGGTCCTTCCCAATCAAGTTCACCCCCACATGCTGTTTATACCTTGTGGGCGACTCTTGTAAAGGAGCGCTAACACTTACTGAGCACTGGTCCTGGGCGAGGTACTCTCTAAATGATTACACTGTTTATTCATTTAATTGCCACAATCATATGAGACAGGTACTATTATAATCCCTACTTATGTGGAAACGGAGCTACATCTGAGTAACGTGCCCAACTCATAGAATAGGTTGCTGGACTAGGATTTGAACCCTTGTCCTTGTCTTCTACTCCTACTGTAAGCTATTTGAAGGCAAACAATTTTTAATTCCCTTTTTTCTTTTTTTCTTTTTTTCTTTCCCTCTGCATCAATAAGTTAATTTTAATGCCAGGGTAATATCTATTTATGACACTGCTCCATGAATTTTCCCTGAATCGAGTTCTGAAATCATTTATAAACAAGGTTTGCATTTAAAATGACTTGAGAACTTTAATAGAATGGATCAAGCAACCCTTGCAAGGGAATGGTGACAGAGGCCTGCCTTACCCAGACACTCCCAATAGCAAATCTGCAGGGAACATTTTAAAACACAGCATTTTGTGATTAGAATACAGAAAATTTGTCTAAGAATGCCTAACAAAATTAACATACACAGTGTTTCACCATTCATAACTTAAAATACATTTCAATTCCAGTTTCAATGAAATTCTTCCTTTAAATTTCCTTTCACAACAGAAGATCAATGGAACGCAGTTCATTGAATGCTAACAAAATTATTTTCAAGAAAACACAGGTGAGAAACAGTGATTTGTTAAGTTTATCTACTTTATAGATTCTACCACAAAGTAGTCCAAAATTCAGTATTAGACAAAAAGGAACTCTTCCCTACTGAAATTTTACAACAGAGTTTTCCTGGAGAAATATATTCATAAGACTTTGTTTGCATTCTGTTTTACAGTAATGTCAGAAACTGAGTATTCTCATTTATAAAATTTATCTACCATCCTGGGATTTCTAACACTTTCTAAAGAGACTAAAATATACTGAATATAAATTTGTGAGGAAGAAATCATGCGTGCAGTTTTCTCACCTGGAACTTATGTTCCACTACCGTGTGTTTCACTCTTTTTTCTTTATCCATCTCATTTCCGTGCTTGTGAAGCAGCAAAAATATATTGATGAGGCAGGAGGTCGGATGGATTCTCAGGTTTTGATAATGTCAGCTGGAGGTCACAAGTAGGGGCCTCAGCTGGCTACCTCCCCACCTTTAAATTGTGGACTTGCTGATTAACGTTTGGAAGAGGCACTTCAATTAAAAAAATAATAATTTTTTTTAACATTTAAACTTGAAGACTGCACTCGGTCACCTGGCCACAAATTGAACGTATAGAAATCATTCTCTCTTCAACTGCAGTGACCAGAGAATTATCACCCAAAAGCTCAAATATAGCCCTGAGCTAGGGTTTCCCCACCCTGTTCCACCCTGATTTTCTACAATCTTTTGTTTACTTTCAAATAGGAGATTTGAACTTTTATTCAATCAGTTGAATGCCTTAAAAGGGGAAGTGATTGCAATCATTCGGAGAGAATTTCAATCATTCAGAGAGAATTTCCCAGCTCGTCTTTGGACAGCCAACTTCTCCCAGGAACTCATCAAGGACCTTTCATTGGACTTTCATTGGAGCCCTTGGTTTGCAGCCTGCAGCTGTTGATCTAGTAAACACTTTTTTCTCAATTGCCGTTAGTAAGGACCACCAGAAACAGTTTGCTTTCAGTTGGCAAGGCCAGCAGTATATCTTTACTGTCCTGCCTCAGGGGTATATCAACTCTCCAGCCCTATGTCATAATATTGTCCGTAGGGACCTTGATTGTCTCTCCCTCCCACAAGCCATCACACTGGTCCATTATATTGATGATATCATGTTGATAGGACCTAGTGAGCAAGAAGTAAAAAAGACTCTGAAACAGGTCCAGGCTGCTGTGCAAGCTGCACTACCACTTGGACCATATGAACCAGCAGATCCAATGGTGCTAGAAGTTTCAGTGGCAAATAGAGATGTTGTCTGGAGCCTTTGGCAGGCCCCTATAGGGGAATTACAGCGCAGACCCTTAGAACTTTGAAGCAAAGCCCTGCCATCCTCTGCAGATAACTACTCCCCTTTTGAGGAACAGCTTTTGGCTTGCTATTGGGCCTTAGTAGAGACTGAACGCTTAACCATGGGCCATCAAGTCACCATGAGACCTGAGTTGCCTATCGTGAGCTGGGTATTGTCTGATCCACCAAACCATAAAGTTGGGCGTGCACAGCAGCACCCCGTAATAAAGTGGAAGTGGTATATACGAGATAGGGTTCGAGCAGGTCCTTAAAGCACAAGTAAGTTACATGAGGAAGTGGCCCAAATGCCCATCGTCACCACCCCTGCCGTGTTACCTTCTCTTTCCCAGCCCACAGCTTTGGCCTCTTGGGGAGTCCCTTATAATCAGTTGACTGAGAATGAGAAAACTCAGGCCTGGTCTACAGATGGTTCTGCTTGATATGCAGGTACCACCTGAAAGTGGACAGCTGCAGCACTACAGCCCTTTTCTGGGACATCCTTGAAGGATAGTGGTAAGGGCCAATCCTCCCAGTGGGCAGAACTTCGAGCAGTGCACCTAGTTGTTCATTTTGCTTGGAAGAAGAAATGGCCAGAAGTGCATTTGTACGCTGTTGCCAATGGTTTGGCTGGATGGTCAGGGACTTGGAAGGAGCATGATTGGAAAATTGGTGACAAGGAGGTCTGGGGAAGAGGTATGTGGATAGACCTTTCTGAGTGGGCAAAAAAAACTTGAAGATATTTGTGTCCCACATGAATGCTCACCAGAGGGTGACTTCAGCAGAGGAAGATTTCAATAATCAAGTGGATAAGGTGAACCGCTCTGTGGCTAATGCTCAGCCTCTTTCCCCAGCCACTCCTGTCATTGCCCAATGGGCTCATGAACAAAGTGGCCATGGAGATAGGGATGGAGGCTATGCATGGGCTCAGCAACATGGACTTCCCCTCACTAAGGCTGACTTGGCTACAGCCAGTGCTGAATGCCCAAACTGCCAGCAGCAGAGACCCACACTCAGCCCCCGATATGGCACCATTCCTCGAGGTGACCAGCCTGCTACCTGGTGGCATGTTGGCTACATTGGGCCACTTCCACCATGGAAGGGGCAGTGATTTGTTTTAACTGGAATAGACACATACTCTGGATATGGGTTTGTGTTTCCTGCACGCAATGCTTCTTCCAAAACTACCATCTGTGGACTTATGTCTTCTCTACCACCATGGCATTCCACACAGCACTGCTTCTGATCAAGGAACCCATTTATTTCACAGCAAATGATGTGCAGGAATGGGCACTGCCCATGGAATTCACTGGTCTTACCATGTCCCCCATCACCCTGAAATGGCTGGATTAATAGAATGGTGGAATGGCCTTTTGAAGACTCAATTATGGGGCCAACTAGGTGGCAATACCTTGCAGGGATGGGGCAATGTTCTCCAGGAGGCTGTGTATGCTCTAAATCAGCATCCACTCTATGGTGCTGTTTCTCCCATAACCAGGATTCATGGGTCCAGGAATCAAGGGGTGGAGATGGGAGTGGCACCACTCACTATTAACCCTAGTGACCCACTAGGAAAATTTTTGCTTCCTGTCCCTGCAAACTTAAGCTCTGCTGGTCTACAGGTTTTAGTCCCAAAAGGAGGAGTGCTGCCACCAGGGAACACAACAATGATTCCATTGAACTGGAAGTTAAGACTCCCACCTGGCCACTTTGGGCTCCTCTCACCTGTGAATCAACAGGCAAAGAAGGGAATTACTGTATTGGCTGGGGTGATTGATCCTGACTATCAAGGGGAAATAAGACTACATCTACATAATGGGGATAAAGACGAGTTTGCCTGGAATGCAGGAGATCTCTAGGGCATCTCCTAGTACTGCCATGCCCTGTGATTAAAGTCAATGGAAAATTGCAACAAACCAATCCAATCAGGACTAACAATGGCCCAGAATCTTCCAGAATGAAAGTTTGGGTCACCCCACTAGGGAAAGAACCACGGCCAGCTGAAGTGCTTGCTGAAGGTAACAAGAACATGGAATGGGTAGTGGAAGAAGGTAGTGATAAATATGAGCTTCGATCACGTGACCAGTTACAGAAGCGAGGACTGTAATAGTCATGAACCCTTCTTCCTTGTTTTGTTATGAGAATGATTATATATGTACACAAAATGAATTTCTTTGTTTTCTTCCTCAACCTTTTCCCCTATCATATGAAAAGTTGTATTAATTTCATGTCATAATATTTAAGGATGTCAAGTTTAAGAATGAATATTACCCAAGGACTTGCACCCTATTCTGTAGGGAATTAATGCGTTTCCAGTTGTATGCAGGCGAGTTGAACATTGCTGGGTGGAAATATTTATGTATGCTTGTCTGTTATTGTTTTTACTTAGAGATTAAGTATGGTTTAAGGTAATGTGTATGGTTGCCGAGTTGACAAGGGGTGGACTGTGATGGTCAGGCTAATGTGTCAACTCTGCCAGGTAATTGTGTCCAGGTATTTGGTCCAGCAAGCACTGGGCCAATTGTAATACAAGAGCATTTAATGGACTTTGATGACCAATGAGTTTACTGCATGGATGGCTGATTACATCTGCATCAATCAGGGAGATTGCATCAGCAGTGGATGATGCTTTTATTCAATCAGTTGAATGCCTTAAAAGGGGAAGTGATTTCAACATTCGGAGAGAATTTCCCAGCTCATCTTTGGACAGCCAACTTCCCCCAGAAACTCATCAAGAACCTTTCACTGGACTTTCATCGGAGCCCCTGGTTTGCAGCCTGCCTGCAGAACCTGGACTTGTGCATCCCCATGGTTGCATGAGAGACTCTTATAAAATCTCATATTATTGACAGATATCTCCTGTTGATTCTGTTTCCCGAGAGAACCCTGACTAATACTTTGTCCCTTTCATCTCAAAGAAAGAATATGATATAGGTCAGAAACTTGGATCTACACAAAGAAATGAAAAGCATCAGAAATGGAATAAATAAAGAGGAAATACAAGTTTTTTCTCCTGTTTTATATTGCTCCAGAAGATGAATGACTATTTGTACAAAAATAGAAAATATATTGTGTATTTATTGCATATGCAAAAGTGTAATGTAGAACAACAATGGCAAAAGGAATGAGTGGGAGTACTTGAAAATACACTGTTATAATGTCCCTAGAATATAATATTTGAAGGTAGATTCAGAACAATTTTAAAAAGAGGTATAAATTACTTTTTTAAAAAAGTATGAATAATAAATCAATAGAGGAGATAAAATAGAATCATAAAAAATCCTCAATGAAACCCAGAGAAGAAAGAAAAAGAAAAACAAAAGGAATAGACAACAACTAGCAATATGGTAGATTTTAATTAAAACTATCAACAAAAACTTTAAATGTGAATGATTTTTACATACCAGTTAAAAGATAAATATTTTAAGATAGAATAGAAAATCAAGACCCAACTATATGTTGTCTACAAGATACCCATTATAAGTATAAAGACATAGACAGGGAACAAGCAAAAAGATGGAGAAAGGATTATTATGCAAACATTAATCATTTGAAGCTTCTCCCTAAGATCAGAAACTTAGCAAGGACGTCCTCTCTCACTCTTACTATTCAACATCATACTAGAAATCCTAGCAAGTTCAACAGGGGAAGTTCACCAGGTGATCTTCTGTGTCTGTTTCTTGCTTTCTCTTTCTCATTTTTCTCCTCCAGGCTTCACCAAGATTTGATCCCAGGGACCTCTGATGTGGGAGAGAGGCACCCTGTCACCCAGCAAATGGACACAGACAGCAACTGTGTATGTGGGGGGAACACTCATAGAACTGTACACACACACAAAAATAAAGTCAATTAAAAATGTGTGTATATATATACAAAAGCCAGTCACATCCCTATATATCAGCAGTGAATAAGCGGAATTTGGAATTTTAAAAAACACTCAAAACAAGTGAAGAAGTTAATTATGACTCACAAAATATATGCAAGATCTGTTATACTGAAAATTTTAAAAACACACTGATGAAAAAAAATCAAAGAAAATCTAAATATGTGTAAAGATATCGTGTTCATGAGCTATGACTCAATATTAAATTGTCAATTATGACTGATGTGTTCTATAGATTTGATGCAACCCCAGTCAAAATTCCAGCAAAATTCTGTAGATATTGACTAGTTGCACCTAAAGTTTATCTGGAAAAGGCAAGGAACTCAAATAACTGAAACAATAATGAAAAAAAAAAACTGTCAGGGGACTCAAATTATCTGATTTCAAGACTGACTCTAAAGCTTCAGTAAACAAGACAGCATGGTATTGGAGAAAGGAGAAAGGCATAGATCAAATGAACAAAATAAAGTGCACAAATATAGGCCCACATAAATTTAGTCAATTAATTTTTAACAAGAATGTAAAGAAGGCAATTTAGTGGAGAAGGGACTCACTATACCTAAATTAACTTAAAACGGATTGTAGACATAAATGTAAAATGTAAAAGTATAAAACACTTAGAAGAAAATATTGGAGATAATCTGAGTAAATTTGGGTTTGGTGATGAATTTTCAGATTTGTCACAAAAGCATGTACCATATGAGAAAAATTTGCTAAACTTGAGTTTATCAAAATTAACACCTTTTGCTCTGAGAAAGACACTGTTAAGAGAATGAAGACAAGCTATAAACTGGAACAAAATATTTGCAAATCACATTTTTGATAAAGCACCAGAATATAAAAAGAACTCAAAGTGCAACAAAGAAAAACAAAGGGCTAAAGTGAACAGACACTTCACTAAAGAAGACATATGGACTTGCTCATCCCCATCTAATGAATATGGTATGGAAAGGGAAAAATAGTAACTTCATGTGGGAGAAACCTGGCAGACACCATCTTAACCAAATGATCAATGTTAACATCACTAGTGATGTATCATGCTGAAATCATGTACCCCCTGAAATGATGTGAGAACATTTCACTTCTGTAGTATCCATCCCTAAAATACATAACTCCAGTCTAACCAACTGAAAAAAAAACAGACAAACCCAGATTGAGGGACATTCCACAAAATACCTGACCAGTGATCTTCAAAAGTGTCAAAGTGATGGCAAACAAGGAAAGACTGGAAAACTCACAGCCTGGAGGAGAGAAAGGAAACATAATGTATACATACAACATGGAATCCTGGGTTGGCTCCTGGAACAAAAAAGGAAAATTAATGGAAAGACTGGTGAAATCTGAATAAAGTCAGTAGTTTAGTTAATAGAATTGTATCAATGGTAATTTCCTAATTTTGATAAATGATCCATGGTCATGTAAGCTGTGAACATTAGGGGATCTTGGGTGAGGTGTACATGTGAAATCTCTATACTATCTTTGCAATTCTTCCATAAGTCTAAAATCATTTCAAAATTTATTTGTAGGGAAGCGGGTGTGGCTCAATCGATAGAGCTCCCATTTACCATATGGGAGGCCCCGGGTTCGCTTCCTGGGGCCTCCTTGTGAGGGCAGGCCGGCCCGTGCAGTGCGGTGGGCTGATGCAGCAAGACCTCACAGCAAGAGGGAGATAAGCAGACACAGAAAAAACACACAGCAAATGGACACAGCAAACACAAGCAGCAAGGGGGGGATAAATAAATAAATAAATAAATCTTAAAAAAAAAAAATTATTTGTAAAATCGGGAGGAAGAGAGAATGCATTTTAGTTAAAAGGGATGGCATGAGCAAAGAATATGGTGGGTGGCTGAGGAGCTGGTGGGAGGGGTGGGAGCAGACAGAGGTGGGGAAGGGCTTTAAGCCAGCATATCCTAAAGCATACATTTTGATGTAGGGAAAAGCAAGATCAAGATCATGCAGTTCCTCATGTATGAGGTGATCTTATAATGTATCATCTGTACGAGGACACTTTTGAGATTGGATGGATATTCTCAGCAGACAGAAGGTTGTGACAACAAACATACGCTGGGACTGTCTTAGGCAAACCAGACATATCAGCACTCTACTTATATGCCATAAGGGGCTTGGACTTGAATTTTTTTTTAAGATTTATTTATTTACTTTTGTTTATCCCCCCTTCCTCTCCCCCAGATGGTTCTCTTGTCTGTCTGCACATTGTTTCTCACCTTCTCCGGGAGGCACCCGGAACTGAACCCAGGACCTCCCATATGGGAGGCGAGTGCCCAATGGCCTGAGCCACATCTGCTTCTCGCAGGCTGTGGTGTCTGCTGGCTTGTGGCATCTGCTTGTTTAGGCATCTGCTCCTTGCAGCAGGTGTGGCATCTGCTTGTCTTCTTTAGGAGGCACCAGGACCGAAACTGGGACCTCCCAGTGGGTGCCCAACTGGTTGAGTCACATCTGCTCCCCTTGAACTTGATTTTGAGAACGATGTTTTCCATAATGCTTATTTTGAGGGTCTTTATAGTCATTAAGCTTAAAAAATTTTCATGGTCAAACAGATTCAGAAAATACTGAATAAAAGAAAGTTACACCTGTTTCTTTCCTGAACCACGTCTCAGAGATTTCAATTTACAAATATGCACCATGAATCTTTAAGAATGTAATATATTTCCCAAACAGATTTCTTCAGACTCCTTCCCTGATTCCCTCCCTCATCATAATCCCTGAGCCCTGAACTGCCCAAACTTTTATTTTCAAGGAATATACTTTGGGTCAAGCTGCCATCAATCATGGGAGATGCATGAAGCGTGGAGTGACATTTTCAGATTCGTTCTTCAGATAGGTCTGTGGAGGCTTTGAGGAAAACGGAGTTGAGTAGAACTGGAGGTCAAGACACGAATGAGGCAGCTGCTACAGCGGCTCAGGATGCAGGCAATAAGGATCAGAGAGAAGAGGGCACAAATGAACAATATCAGGAGGAAAAATTAGAAACGCAGTCAAACTACACTGCAACAAATGTCCCCATAAGATGTATATGGGACATCCATTTATTACCTCCAGCTTTAAATGTCAGAGCCAAATCTGACTCTGGCATCCACTTGGCATATGACCAGGCACCTGTGAGGTATTAGATAGAAAACAAGCAGACTGCAGAGAGACGCGGGAGGCACTTTTAAAAATGACACAATGAAACTGACTCTTGTTCACTAAATAATAATTTAAATTGTTTTTAAATCTAGCACGGATTTCTTAAAACAGCTGTAGTCTTCTCATTGTATCATAACTCAAAAACAAGCTTTCACAAGTCGACCTGCACCTCTCATTTATCAATAAATTCCTTGTCTTGCTACATTTACCTTTTTGAGTCTTTTGCTTCTTTGCTTCTCCCACCAGACCACATCAAGGTCTACTTTTAGCCCAGTGACTATTAAATGAGCAGGCAGTTATCTCCTTTCGTTCACCAGAATCACTGAGATCCAGCAGTGGGTAGCTCTAAATCTTACGTGGCACAGGTTACGGAGGTGATGTTTATATTAACAAGGAGACAACAAGCCTGCTGACAAGTCATTTCCACTAAAGCATTTAGTTCTGATTGCTCTTCAAAATCTCTCCAAGAAGGTCCAGATCCCCTAAATTAGTAGCCCTGAAAATTCCAAATTACAGGCCTTTAGAGCAAGGTAACTCCTGCACGTGTAAAGCATTTGTGTTGGCAGTGATAATTTTGCCACTCGTTAAATCAGCAGAATTATTAAACCCTATGGGGTCCAAGGTACCAGGTTGAATTTCACTAAGCAGCAGGCAGATCCTCAGACGGAATACCACAAAAGCCTGGAACTTTTTTGGAAGGGATTTAGCCTCTGTGCGTCTAAAGATTGCAAAATTATTTAAACTACACTCTTTTTTTTTTTTTTCCATTTGAATACAAAGAGGTGAAATCCCATTCTGAGGTTTTCAAAAGTTCTAGAATGAATCCATTCATAAGATATTGTAAAACACGAGAAATTCAAACAAGTCCAAGAAGAGGGGTCAAGCAGCTGGGCTTTGGCTCAGTTCAGCCAGTAACTAGCAGGGTACCCTGAAGAGGCCACTTAGCCTAAGGTTCTTCTTCTATGGTACATTGGAACTTCCCCTCCCACAGTCGGGGCTCCTATCAAAGGTAGCATGAAATGATGTTTGCAAGGCGCATTAGAACCCAAGTAGATGTAAGTTCCTGCATGGTTGAATGACTGAAACACCTCTTCCTAAGTTCACTAACCACTTCCGAATTCTCAAGTCCAGGGTACAACTGATTTACATGAACTTTCTGTGACATGTGACATCATAGACCATTCCCTCTTCTTGAACTGCTTGCTTCATTCTCTAGTTCCCCTTTCTTGGCTTGGCTCTTATCTCTCTATGACTCCTTTTTAGTGTGTTTTTTTTTTTTTTCCCTCTGCCAATCCCTTAAATACAAGGAATCCATAACATCCCACATGTCTTAGTTTTCCAGAGCTGCTATGACAAATACTATGCAATGGGTTGGCTTAGACCACAGGAATTTATTGGTTCATGGTTTCAAGACTAGAAGAAGCCCCAAATCAAGATATCAGCAAGACTTGCTTTCTCTCTACCACGGTAGTGTTCTGGGGCTGGCTGTTGGCAATATTTGGTGTTTCTTGGCTTGTATCTGTGCCTCTCGCCATGTGGCAAAATCCATTCTGGCTTCTTTGACTTCTGGGTTCTCTTTATAAGGCCTCTGGTAATATGGATTAAGACCCACCCTGATTCAGTCTGCCAACATGTTAGCTAAAAATAACATCTTCAGGGCAGCGGATGTAGAGCAAGTGGTTGAGAGCCTGCTTCCCACATATGAGGTCCTGGGTTCAATCTCTGGTACCTCCTAAAAAAGAAAATAAATAAATAAATAACATCTTCAGAAGGTCCTATTTACAATTGGTTCACACCCTTGTAGACGTGGATTAAGATTAAGAACGTGTGTTTTTTGGGGGTACTGAATTCAACCAACTTACCACACCTAAGGTTAGCGAGCTCAACTCTTCCCATAGCGCTAGTCAGAATTCTATCCTGAACTCCAGCTCACATTTTCTAGTGCCAGTTGGACACAGGACATCTCCAACTGGATAGCACTTCTCCAGAATCATAAATTCAATCTGTCCAAAGCTAGTCATTTGCTCCCTCACTTCACCATCTCCACCTTCAAACTGCCCTGAAGTACCTGAAATATGGCAGGCTCTCAATAAATATTTGTGGAATGAGTAATATGGTAGAAAGGTTTCTAGGTTCTGAATCAGGTCCTATAGTGGACCTACACTGCTGCTCATAATTATCCGTGTGACTTTAAGTTTCTTTGGGTTTCAGTTTTTTAAATCTGTGAAATGAGGAAGTAGAGTTAAATTTTCCATAAAATCCTCTCCAACTTTAATACTCTGCAGTTGACCGTATTTTCTGTTATAGAAGTTGAAACACATATTTTCTCTGATCACAGAATGTTTTATAAAATTTGAAGAATTTTGGAAAAAGGAGAGATTTCATATAAAAATCTAAATTTCCATCATATCTGGAAAAATCAGATAATTTGACTGTTTTGGGCCAATATTCCTGAAAAACTACAGTCTGCTTTCATGAATCCTGATGTCCCTTTATTTATTTTTTTAAAGGTTATTTTATTTACTTATTTCTCCCCACCCCCTCGTTGTTTGCGTTTGTTGTGTCTGTTTGTCATATGCTGGTCTTTTTAGGAGGCACCGGAACCCAACGTGGAACCTCTGATGTGGGAGGGAGGTGCCTAATGGCTTGAGGCCCTTCACTCCCTGCTTTGTTGTGGCTCTCATTATGCTTTCCTGGTGTCTCTTGTTGCGGCAGCTTGCCACACCTGCGGTCTTTAAGAGGCACGGAACCCAACCTGGCACCTCTCATGTGGTAGGCGGGAGCTCAGTCGCTTGAACTACATCCGCTTCCCCATGATGTCCCTTTAAATAGGTTTTGTGCCTTCTCCTTGGTCAGCATGCCCACCTCTTTCTTTTGCCCCCATCTCATGGAAGCAGAGTATAAATTGCTGCTTGCACTGTTTTCTTCAGTAAAAATGAGAAAAAGGAAAGGTTTCTTGTACCCATTTCTCTGTCAAAAGTAGGAAAGTGAAAAATAGGCTGAGAGACTCGTGTGTTTCTTATCCCTGGCAAACTTACTCCTTTATTTACATATGTATGTATAATACAAAACAACCTGGAATTTTATCATGCGGTCCCAATTCAAATTACTGTTTTCTTTTTCTCCCATATGGACTTTTGATATCACTTGTCCTGATGATCCTTTCAGAAAGGATACAGTCAAAGGCCAAGCCAATCTATCTTCTTTCACCGGAAGCAATTGATGCTTTTCATCTAACAATTACATTATGCTTGAATATTTGCCATTAGGACACTCTCAGCTGTTTTCAAACCTAGGTCCTGCTCTTCAAGGATGTTTAGCATGGCTTGTCTGTGCTGCGAAAACTTGGCTAATAAGTGACTCTTCACACTCCTTCATTGTGCCTGCTAGGATGGCGTATCTGCGTTCGCACTTTTCAGCGGGGCTGCGACTAGTCCAGAGCAGAGTTAAAGGGGAGGAGACAAGGCTGCATGAGCTGACGGGGCGGGGCGAAGGCAAGGGTCTCGGGAGGGGGGCTTCATCTGCTGGAGAACACTGCTACCCTCCTTGCTCTCCCGTTCCTTCCTGCCCGCAGGCTCAGGCCTTGGCGGTCTGGACCTCAGGCCGCAAACACCATCCTCGTGGAAATTTTGCCGGCATCCCCATTCCTGAAGGCAGAACAGAGGGGGCGGGACAGCCCGCTGTCACTCAGTCACGTGGGCCAATGGGGGAGGAGCGAGCCACGCCTCCTGCCCAGGGCTGCGCCGCGAGCATGCGCACCGCGCGTCCCAGCGCCGCCGCCCAGCAGCTGAAGCCTGTTTGGGCGCCCTGGGCCCGGCGGTTGGAGAGGCCGGAGGAGGAGGAGGCCGCGGAGGAGGCCGGGGTACGAGCACCCTGGGGAGGGGGTGTGTGGCCCAGCGCCCCGGAGGCCCGGGCTCCTGCGGCCGCTGCGCCTCCTTTTTTCGCGTCGTCAGGCGGCC